>CAUYPK010058604.1:0-75000 GCA_963574355.1 Loris lydekkerianus | reverse complement strand
TGACTTGGATGTTTCATGCTTCTCCCTAAATTCTCTAAAGTTGTATGAAAGCCATTTTTTCAGCTTTATACTATTTTCCCTCTTTCTATTTCTTTCTATTTTCTGCCTCTTTCTCTTTATTTTCACACTACCTTCTTACATCACTTGCTACAATGTAAAAGACATTAAAAGAGTTTTTTGAAAAACCAGGTTGAAATACTTCAATCAAAAGTATAAACGAGAATTCTAAAATTCTTTCCCTCTCAGCCCTAGGCATTCTCAGGCGGCTGATGGCACTGGTTTTGAGGTTATAGTCCATGGAAAGGCCTGGAAAACAGGTTCTTGGGTGTGTAATGAAGGTCGTTGTGGAGTACCCTGTGGGTAAAATTGAGGTCATGTCAGTGGTAATGAGTATCCCAAACATCTCCAGGTCTTACCCTCACCTACTTTTTTTTTTTGAGACAGTCTCACTATGTCACCCTTGGTAGATTGCTGTGGTGTCACAGCTCACAGCAACCTCAAACTTTTGGGCTTAAGAGATTCTCTTGCCTCAGCCTCCCAAGTAGCTGGGACTCTACAGGTGCCCACCACAATGCCCGGCTAGTTTTTGGTTGTAGTTGTCATTGTTGTTTGGCAGGCCCAGGCTGGATTTGAACCTGCCCAGCTCTAGTGTATGTGGCTGGAGCCCTAGCAGCTGAGCCATAGGCGCCTAGCCACCTCATCTACTATTTTAGGATTTTTCTTCCTGGAGCTCCTGAGAGCTGAAAAATTTGCTGCCCCAGGGTTTCTGCCATGTTCTCTCTGTTGCTATAAACTCCATGTTTTAATGCCTGCAGCTCCTCAGAAGGACTCACCCCTGCTGGCTAGCAGCCTCCTTGTCAATGCGGGTGTACCTATTGAGGGGTCAGTGCTCTGATGCTTCTGGAGTTAAAACTGCTTGAAGTGCCAGTATTGGTCAAGGCTCTATGGTCAAGTATCATAAGCTACTATGACTAAATCAGTAAGAAAAGGAATTTATTTAAAGGATATTGGAACGTTTGCAAAAGTGCTAGGTGGTCAGGGAACCACAATGGGAATCTCTGTAGCTCGAACAAGGCCCAGACCCCATCTGGAAACTGTTCTAGTAAACATAGTCCTGCTTCCTCAGCTGGACACTCATCTTGCACCCACTGCCAGACATTGACATTGGCCTTAGGACCATGTTACTAGCACTTCCAGAAACTAGGTGTAAATGCTGCCATTGTAGGCAAGTTTGGGGGTATCCCTACATTCAGAAGAGCTTGGAAAAGCAAATGTCTGGGTGGTTTCATATCTTTTAATGGGAGATGGTTGCTGCCTTGCTTGGTGGGAAATTGCCCAAACATAGGAGAAATTTAGATCTTGGGTAACCAGGAGAGAACCAGATGTCCACTGGAGTGGGGCTGGATTCTTCGGTGCTCTTGATACCCTGAGATCCCCAGTGCCCTCTGAGCTACACTGTGGAATCCCTATAGGATCACTTGTGACAATGGCTCCTGCAGCCTCCTCCTGTGGCCCATCCTTCCCCCAGGGCCAAGTCTCACACTCCTCCTCACCAGGGTGCAGGCCCCACTGACTTCAACCTGTTCCTGGTGGAGCCATCTGGCCTGTCCAGGGTGGCTTCATTTGAAGTGAGTTTTCCCAATGAAGTTAAGGAAATCATGAAAATTATTTTTTTGAATGCACAGGAAAGTGGCTGAACAGTGGCTAAGGAGATCCTAGTAGGTAGGACAGGGCATCTCACAGGGCAGGAGCTGGTGCTTAAATGCATTCAGTGCATGGGCCTCAGCAGCTCCCTTTCTCATCTGCATCTGCTGACTTCTATTGGGGAACCAGGGGAGAAATCAACTGCAATTTGCTCCACAACTCAGAGGAAACACATGTGGAATTTACCATACTCTTATTAGCACCTGTCATGACAGGTAGATGTTTCAACAGGGCCAGGGTTGGGGAGGGAGAAGCAGAGCACAGAAGGAACAGCATGGGCCTGACATCAGAGCCTGCCCTGGGAACATTTGCTCCTAAGGGCAAAAGAACAACCACGTATGGCAGTCAAGAAAATGGTTTTACTACACTCCATCAGTTTGAGGCTCAGACAATAGTCTGCCTGCCTCCACAATTAAACACAGTACTGGGTGAGGGCATGGTTTACTTGATTATTTTACTTGGTGTCTGGAGGAATCAGCAGGTATCTGCTTCTCAGGTGGAGCAATAGCAGCGTATGGGATGTCTTAGTTTGGTTTGTGTTGCTATAACAGAGTACCACAGACTGGATCAAGCACGCACAACACACAAGAAATTGGTTTCTCACAGTTCTGGAGGCTGGGAAATCCAATATCTGGAGGCTGCCAGTGCCTGGTAAGGACTTTCTGACTGTGTCATCCATGGGATAGAGCAGAAGGGGAAGAGAGCATGTGAGAGCAAGAGGGAGCCAATCTTGCTTTTGCGATGAGCCCTCCTTCTTAGTAATTAGATAATTAACCAAAGTCTCTGGTAACCACATTAATCTATTCCTGAAGGCAGAGCACTCATGACCTACTCACCTCTTATTAGGCCCCCCCACCCCAACATGGCTGTATTGGGGAATTGCATTTTCAATCCATGAACTCTGGGGGATACATTCAAACATTAGCATGAGAGCAGGCCAGAGCAGAGGTGGCTCCTCCAGAGAAATGTGGGGGATGCCTACCAGAGTTTTGGATTGGTGACAATAATTATGGTGTGTTGAGGCAGTGGCAGCAGTGGGCTGCAGCCAGTTGGCATGAAGGTTCTACTATGGCCATCTCCAAGAAGTTGTGTGGGACAGCAGGGACAGAAGCAATGGTGGAAGATTTACACACAGTGATGGTAAATGAGGGAAACAGAGGCAAGAGGCAGTGGTGTATTCAGACAGAAGAGCACTTGTGAGGATCCATGGGGGCCAAGACTGCCCATACTGGCTCAGAGAGCAATGAGAAGATTGATGACGGCAATGGTGGTGATAAGAGCTAGTATTTATAAAGCATTTACCCCTTGCCAGGTACTGTTCTAAATGCTTTCCATGTCTTCATTCATTTAGTCCTCATTATAACCCTATCAGGTAGATATTATTATCCTCCTTTTCCAGATGAGAAACTAAGGCCTAGATCAGTTGTTAGGCAGTAGATTGTATTTTCCCCAAATGGCTGCACAATATCTCCAATCCCACATGTTATTCTATAAAGAAACCTTGATCTTCCTAGGTTCTATTTCCCTCTAGTTGAATATGGGCAGGCTTTTGGCTGTAACCAATAGAATGCAATAGAAATGAGATAAGTGAGTTCCTCCATTAGGTAAGAAACGAAGGTGCAGTTTTCACCTTGATCACTAGAATACTTACTGTGGATCCCTGAACTTCCAAGGACACAGTCTGACTTCCCTGAGGCTGCCATGCTGTGAGGAAGCTCAAACTAATCCAGATGGAGAGACTATATGGAAAGGTCCTGAAACTATGTAAAGTTGATGAGGAGAGGGCGGCACCTGTGGCTCAAAGGAGTAGGGTGCCAGCCCCATATACCAGAAGTGACGGGTTTACGCCCAGCCCCAGCCAAAAACTGCAAAAAAAAAAAAAAAGAAGAAGAAAAGATGAGGAGAGGGATACCCATCCAGCTCCAGCTGCCCATGCTCTTGCTGTTCCAGCTCCAACTACTGTTTAATTTCAAACACATGAGAGACTAGGAGGCAGCCAAGCTCTCCCTAAACTCCCAACCCACAGAAACTGTGAGACATAATAACATGATTGTTGCCATATAAAGTTAGTAAGTTTGGGGAGGTCGGGCATGGTGGCTCACACCTGTAACCCTAGCACTCTGGGAAGCCAATGTAGGTGGGTCACTTGAGCTCAGGAGTTTGAGACCGGCTTGAGCAAGAGGGAGACCCTATCTCTACTAAAAACAGAAAAACTAGCTGGGGGCACAGTGGCAGGTGCCTTTAGTCTCAGCTACTCAGGAGGCTGAGGCAAGAGGATTGCTTGAGTCCAAGAGTTTGAGGTTGCTGTGAGGTATGATGCCACAGCACTCCACCCAGGACACAGAGTAAGACTCTTATCAAAAAAAGAAAAAAATTGTAATGGGGATAATTTGTAATGCAGTGAGAGACAAGTAACAACTGACTTGCTCAAAACTTGTAAAGGGTGGGGCTGAAATTCGAATCATCAGTAGGGTGAACAATGAGATAATAATTACATACATGAAGATACTTTTTTAATGTGTCCAACATATCTGGGGTCTTAGTTCATTTTGTGCTGCTATAACAAAATATTTGAGGCTGGGTAATTTATAAAGCGAAGAAACTTACTTCTCACAGTTCTAGAGGCTGGAGAGGTTCAAGATCAAGGTGCAGGTTCAACTGTTTGGCGAGGATGGCTCTCTGCTACCGAGATGGCTGCATTCTCCAGAGGGGAGGAAACTCACATGGTGATGACAGAGGATACACAGGACAAGTAAGGTCTGAGAGAGCAAAAGTCTTCTCATGGAAGCCCCAAGTATACATCTACAAAGTCCTCCTCAGGGCGACTCAGCTTTTAGGAATTTGTAGAAATTTAACATCTTGGGACCTGGAAACGAATGCTTGCTTCTGTTTCTGTAAAAGCCTGAGCTTCCCTTCTCCAGCTCAATTCAAACTGATCAATGAGAAGGGTATCCATGGACAAACAGCCCTTGACTAGAAATAAAAGGCAAAAGACAGAGCCAGTGGGGAGGGTGGCCACTTTTGAATTTTATTTATTTTTATTTATTTTTATTTTTTGAGACAGAGTCTCAAGCTGTTGTCCTGGTTAGAGTGCTATGGCGTCACAGCTCACAGCAACCTCCAACTCTTGGGCTTAAGTGATTCTCTTGCCTCATCCTCCCAAGTAGCTGGGACTACAGGTACCCACCACAATGCCCGGCTATGTTTTGGTTGTAGTTGTCATTGTTGTTTGGCAGGCCCAGGCTGGATTTGAACCCGCCAGCTCCAGTGTATGTGGCTAGTGCCCTAGCTGCTTGAGTTACAGGCGCAGCAGAGCCCACTTTTGGATCAGCCATGGCTCCACTAGCTGAAATAAAGCCCTTCCTTCATATTTTGGTGTTGGGGTGATTCTCTTCACTGGGCTCTCATCTTCCTGCAACAGTGAAAGGAATGGAAGGGCAAAAGGGGGCTGACCTCTCTCCACCAAGCCCTTTTAAGCATTAATCTATTCTATTCACGAGGGCAGAGCCTTCGTGAGCTAAACACCTCCCCAAAGGCTCTACTTCCCAACACAGTTGCATTGGGGATTAAGTTTCCAACACATCATTTTTTTTTAATTGAGACAAAGTCTCACTTTGTCACCCTTGGTAGAATGCTGCACCATCGTACCTCACAGCAACCTCAAACTCTTGGGCTCAAGCGATCCTCTTGCCTCAGCCTCACAAGTAGCTGGCACGATAGGTGCCAACCACAATACCTGGCTATTTTTTAGAGATGGGGTTTTGCTCTTGCTCAGGCTGGTCTTGAACTCATGAACTCAAACAATCCACCTCCATCGGCCTCCTGGAGTGCTAGGATTACAGGCATGAGCCACTGTATCTGGCCTCAAAATTTTTTTTAAAAACTTAGCCAGGCATGATGGCACACAACTGTAGCTCTAGCTTCTCAGGAGATTGAGATGAGATGATCACCTGGGCACAGGAATTCAAGGTTACAGTGGGCTATTATTGGGCCCAGGCACTATAGCCTGAGTGACAGATCAAGACCCTAAATAAAATAAAATAAAAAATAAGATTTTTTTTTAAAGGCGAGGTGTGGTGGTTCACACCTGTACTCCCATGCATGAGCCACTTTGGGAGGCCAAGGCAGGAGGATTGTTAGAGGTAAGAAGTTTGAGACCAGTCTATGCAACATAGCAAGATCTCATCTCTACAAAAGAATAAGAAAAATTAGCCAGGCACAGGGGTGCACACCTTTATTCTCAGCCACTTTGGTGGCTGAGGCAAGAAGATTGCCTGAGCCCAGGAGCTGGAGGGCTGCAGTGACCTATAATCACACTGCTGTATTCCAGCTTAGATGACAGACCAAGATCCTATCTCTAAGATACATACAGTAGAGGTCAGAAAGTGGAAATCTCTCTGAGAGAAGCTGCCATCTCTCCACCACCCATTCTTGTCCCCTTCTCTTCTTTCCTTCCTTATTTTCTTCCTCCCTCTTCCCTCTCCACTTCCTCCCTCTTTCCCCAGTACCCTTCTCCTTACTCTCTAAGTTAACTGACAGCCAACCTGCCGTCCCCACCATTTTCACTCTCTTCTCCCACCCCCATTGCCAAGAATGGAGTTAGGGTTTCCAGAGAGACCAAACTCTCCTCTCAGCATCTTTTCCATCCGCTGTTGCTAAACTGGCTTCAGAGGACAACGGGGGAGGGAAGTCAAACCCCAGCCCCCTTACACCACTACACAACTATGACACAAACCACTTTCACCCCAAAGCTGGATTTTGCATCCTAGGGGTGGGACAGACCTCATCCTTGGATGAATTCTCTTTCTACTCTTTGAGCTTGGGACACCAGAATGAAGAAGATGAGTGACATTTATGAGTCAGCTGTGAACACCCTGGGATCTTCAATAGCTCCTGCCTGACCAAAGTTGAACTGTGTGTGGTATGCAAAGGCATTTCCAGCAGTGATGCCCTTTCTACACTAGACCCCTGTGTCATCCTCAGGATGCAGTCCCACGGGCAGTGATTTGAAGAGCTTTATGGACTCAGGGCTTATGTTTAAGGTTAAAATGGAGGCAGTGGATGGAAATCAACTAACTCTTTGGGACCTGGAACTGAAGAAGCCAACAACCTGGAAATACCAAACATGCAGACAACAAAAGCAAAGCCTACTCTCCCTATCCAAAGGACCAGGAACAGGGCAGCCAAGAAAATCAGAAAAATCTTAAACAATAACCATTCTACTCTAGCCTCCAGAGAAAAATACTGTGTCCCCACCCCTGCCTACACCAGCAAAAGCAGGGGGGCAGCATAGACTTCTACCCTCGTAAGGCTACCACAAGGTGATGCAGTAGCCCCTCTAGGATGGTGTCAGAAAATGCTAAATAGGGAGCTGGAGCTTTCATCCCCATTGTTTGGTAACAGCTCTGCAACCTGCAGTGGGATTGAACACCAGACTTTCACCTCCACCTGGTAGTAAAAAGCTTCCTTCCCCTTTCCTCACTAGGGTGGTGTTAGAGAAGGCCTTGTGTAAAGTCAGGACTTGAATAATTGTCTGGTTGTAATGAGGCCACCTCACCATGGTGTCATGGCTGGAACTCCCATCATTGCTGGGCAATAACAAGGAACCTCCAGCTTTGGCTGCTAATGGAGGCCAAGTAGGGAATCTGGACTTTGACTTCCACCTGACAGTAAGGAGGCAGTGCCCCTGGTTCCCCTATCAGAGCAGTCAGAAAACAAGCAACAAAAATAGCTAGAACACTTACTCATGTGGTCCCTAAGTGTATATAAAGGAAGTATTTAAGACAAAATAATTATAAACAGGAATAATGAAAAGGCATAGAGGGAAGTTTCTCTTATGTTACTTAATCTGGTAAAATGATGATACTAATAGACTGATAAATTTTACACACTCACACACGTGCACACGCACGTGTGCATGCTACTGGGTAGTACTTGGAGCAAACACTAAAAATGCTATTTAAAGAGATGCACTAAAAAGACACTATCCATAAGGCAGTGCCCGCAGCTCAATGGGTAGGGTGCTGGCCACATACACCATGGCTGGCGGGTTCCCACCCAGCCCCGGCCTGCTAAATCAACAATGGCAACTGCAACAACAAAAAAATAGCCAGGCATTATAGTGGGCACCTGTAGTCCCAGCTACTTGGGAAGCTGAGGCAAGAGAATCACTTGAGCCCAAGAGTTTGAGGTTGCTGGGAGCTGTAACGCCACGGCACTCTACTGAGGGTGACGTAATGAGACTCTGTCTCAACAACAAAAAAAAACCTGTACATAAATCAAAATGGAATTCTAAAGAAAATGGTCAAGGAACCCACAAGAGGGCAGGAAAAATAAAATAGAGAACAAACAGAAAAAAAAACCATGGTAGGCTTACGTACTAACATATCAATAATTACAAAAAATGTCCCTGGTTTATACATATCAATTGAAAGACAAAGATTAACAAATTGGATTAATAAACATTAACCAGTTATATGCTGTCTATAAGAAACTCACTTCAAGTATAACAATATAGACAGAAGCTATGGTTTGAATGTGTCACCCAAATCTCATATGTTAGAAACTTAATCTCCAAATTCATATGTTGATTGGAGGGAGGGCCTCTTAGAAGTAATTAGGATTAGATAAGGACATTGGGGTGAGTCCCCATAATGGATTTAGTGGCTTTATGAAAAGAGAGACTTAAGCTAGTATGCTTACCCCACCTCACCATGTAATGCTTGCTGCAATGTCACGGCACAGCAGAAAGGTCCTCATCAGATGCTGGTACCATGCTCTTGAACTTTCCAGCCCCCCAAACTATGTTCTCAATAAATTTCTATTCATTACAAAATAATAAAATAAAATAAAATACATACAGTAGAACCTCCATAGTTGATCACCTCCGCACATTGACCACCTCCTAAAGTTGATCTGATTTTCATAGACAGAAAGTAAAGTACGTATACATATCTGTACAGCAGGTCTAGTTCCTTATGTTGAACACCTCCATATGTTGACCAGTTTGTTATAGTCCCTTGCCTGCTCAATTTACAGAAGTTCTACTTCTGTATATACATATATACGTGAGGGTAGAGCCCTTGTGACCTAATAACTTCTTAAAAGTCTCACTTACCAACACTGTTGCAGTAGGAATTAAGTTTCCAACCCATGTTTTCTGGGGAACACCTTCAAAAACCATAGCAACACATTTGACTTAATCGTCATTTGCATGCTAGAGGGAAGCCATGGATATAGATCTTTATGACTTTCAGTTAGACAGTGGTTTCTTTTGACACAAGGACCAGAGGTTCATCCTAGAGGGAAGAGGCTGGAGCAGTTTTGAACTGAATGCTAGAAAAGCCTGTATCTTTGTAAATGGAGGGCTAAGGGTGATTTTGGTAAAGGCTCAGAAGCAGTGAATAGCTGATGGGAAAGTCTGAAACTTCTTAGAGATTCCTTAAAAGGTTGAAATTAGAATGTTGGTAGAAATCTGGACAGTAAAGGCCATTCTTAGGTCTCAGATGGAACTGAAGAACAAGGTATTAGAAACCGGAGTAAAGGTCATCCTTGTTATAAATTGCCCCATTTCTTGGCTGAATGGTGACCATGCTCTAGGGCTTTACAGAAGGAAGAATTTAAGAGCCAGGAATTAGAATATTTAGTGGAAGAAATTTCTAAGCAAAATATTGAAGGAGCTGTGTGGCTACTTTCAACCACATAGAGTAGTAAACAAGGAGAGAGAAATAATTTAAAGATGGAATTTATAATTAAAAGGGAAGCAGAGGGCGGCACCTGTGGCTCAGTGGGAAAAGCCCTGGCCCCATATACCCAGGGTGGCGGGTTCGAACCTGGCCCTGGCCAGCTAAAACAGCAATGAGAATTGCAACAAAAAGTAGCTGGGCATTGTGGCGGGTGCCTGTAGTCCCAGCTACTCGGGAGGCTGAGGCAAGAGAATCACTTAAGCCCAAGAGTTAGAGGTTGCTGTGAGTTGTGATGCCACTGCACTCTACTGAGGGTGACAAAGTGAGACTCTGTCTCAATAAATAAATAAATAAATAAATAAATAATAAAAGGGAAGCAAAACCAAACGTGTGGCCAAGAGATTGTTTGCTGAGGTTAGTATGGCTAGAAGGGATCCAGGTTCTATTCATTAAGACAATGGGAGAAAGACCTCAAAGGCATTTCATAGATCTTCCAGGCTGCTGGTCCCATTTAGGACCTTAGGGGCAAGGTTTCCAGATGGACACCCCTGGGATCTCAACAGTCACTGTCCCTCACTGCCTCAAGTACCTGCTCCCTGCATTCCCGCATAGCCTTCCTTGTCCTCCCCAGCTGGCTTACTTTGGCCAGGCTAGAATGCCTTGGTGTCATAGCTCATAGCAGTAGCAGATTCCTGGACTCAAGTGACCCTCCTGCCTCAGCCTCCCGAATGGCTCCCAGCTAATTTTTCTACTTTTAGTAAAGAAGGGGTCTCACTCTTGTTCAGACTGGTTTTGAACTCATGAGCTCAAGGGATCCTCCCACCTCAGACTCCCAGCCTGCTAGACTTAACAGGTATGAGCTACCACTCCTGGCCCCAGATTCCTTTCTTCTTGATTACTTCTCCCTTTTGAAAAGGGATGGTCTACCATGCCTGTCTCAGCACTGTATTTTGGAAACATAACTTTTTTTGATTTCACAGGCTCACAGCTGGAGGGAGATAAACCTTAGAATGAATCATGCCTGAGTCTCACACATATCTTTAAACTTTAAATTGGTACAAAAAGATATTGGAGCTACTGGGTTGAAATGAGTGTTTTTCTTTCTTTTCTTTTTTCTTTTTTAGATAGAGTGTCACTATGTCGCCCTGGGTAGAGTGCTGTGGCATCTCAGCTCATAGCAACCTCAAACTCTTGGGCTTAAACAATTATTTTGCCTCAGCCTCCCAAGTAGCTGGGACTACAGGCACCTGCCACAATGCCCAGCTATTTTTTATTGCAGGTGTCATTGTTGTTTAGTTGGCCCAGACTGGGTTTGAACCTGCCAGCCTTGGTGTGTGTGGGTGGTACTGTAATCACTGTGCAATGGCTCTGAGCCAGAAATGAGTGTATTTTACGTGTGAAAAAGACATGAATTTGGGGGGTCAGGGATGGAATTTTATGGTTTGAATGTTAATGTGTTGGAAACTTAATCCCCAATGCAATAGTGTTGAGAGGTGAGACCTTTAAGAGGTGATTGGGTCATGTGGGCTTAATGCTGGTATTGTGGGCATGGAGTTCATCATCATGGGGAGTGAGTTTCTCATGAAGAATGAGTCCGGCCCACTTCCTGCTCTCTCTTGCAACGTGATACCTTCTCCCATGTTATGGTGCAGTTAGAAGGCCTGCATCACATATACTCCCTCAGTCTTGGGCTTCCCAGTCTCCAGAGCCATGCAGCAAATAAATTTCTGTTTCTTATAAATTACCCAGTTCTGGTATTCTGTTATAGCAGCACAAAATGAACTAAGACAAATGCCTCTCAAAGATTCACTCTGAGGGCAGTGCCTATAACTTAGTAGGTAGGGTGCTGGCCACGTGCACCAGAGCTGGTGGGTTTGAACCCAGCCCAGACCTGCTAAAACAAACAAACAAAAAATAGCCGGGTGTTATGGGGGACGCCTGTAGTCTCAGCTACTCAGGAGGCTGAGGCAAGAGGATCAATTGAGTCCAAGAGTTTGAGGTTGCTGTGAGCTGTAACGCCATAGCGCTCTACCAGGGGCAACAAAATGAGACTCTGTCTCAATCAAAAAAAAAAAAAAAAGAAAGAAAGAAAAGATTCACTCTGAGGAAAAAAGCTGGTTAAAAATACAAATTTCTGAGTGCCTCCCAGACCTCTGAATCTGAATCTTGGGAGGTAGGACCAGGAATCTGAATTTTAAACAACTCTTAAGTTGATTTCATAAGCACATTGAAATTTGAGAACAGCTACTCCATATCCAACATAATTTTATTCATTAATTTACCGTATATACTCAAGTATAAGCTGAGCTTTTTCCGGCACAAAATTTGTGCCGAAAAACCCGAACTCGGCACAAATTTTGTGCCGGAAAAAACTCAGCTTATACTCGAGTATATACGGTATTTAGTTTTTGAGACAGAGTCTTATTCTGTGCCCTGGGGTTGAGTCCTGTGGTGTCATAGCTCACAGCAACCTCAAACTCCTGGGCTCAAGCAATCCTCTCACCTCAGCCTCCTGAATAGCTGGGACTAAGAGGTGTCCGCCACAACACCCAGCTATTTTTAGAGACAGCATCTGGCACTTGGTCAGGTTGGTCTTGAACTCCTGAGTTCAGGGAATCCACCTGCCTCAGCCTCCTGGAATGCTGGGATTATAGGTATGAGCCACCGTGTCTGGCCTACGTCCAGCGTAATTTTAACCCGGAGAGTATGCACTGCTCAATTCTTCAATTGAAAAAGATTATTTGTGCAATCACCTGTACCCATTCTAAGATGCACCATAGATGTGGCCCCACCCATTACCCTCCCTCCACCAACATTGCACTAATGTACACAGCTATGATTTAACAATAAAAAAGAAAAAAAAAAGAATATTCAGGAACTCAAAAAAAATAAAAAAAAAGAAAAGAAAAAGATTATTTAACAGGTTTGGTAAAAATACATACTTTGAGGCCTCTCCTCTGGTGGGAAGCAGGTATGAAACAAAGTCCAGAAATGTGCATTTAAGTGCAGTTCTTAAATGTTCTTGTAAGTAACTACACAAATTTATCTCTTTTGTGGGGTTATTGGAATATAGATAAGTTAAATTTTGGATAGCATTTATCCAATATGATAATTTTAGTTTTTGAATAGAAATTTATTTTGAGCCTTTAAGCCGTGGCTTCTGGAAGAATTTCATCTCACCCAATGTTGCATTTTTTCTTTCATCCATAGAGACAGAGATAAAAAGATAAAAATAGCAAAACATTTCCTGAGCACTTATTATGTGCCAGGCACCATGCTTTTAATCTTCCTCATACTCTCTGAGGCAGACTCCTTTTTGTAGATGAAGATACTGAGGCAAAAGGAAGTTAAGGAAGTACCTTGACAAGCACACACCGCTGTAATACCGATCTAGACTCTTGTCATATTTGTTTGTTTGCTTGTTTGTTTGTTTTAGACAGGGTCTTGCTTTGTTACCCAGGCTAGAGCGCAGTGACATCATCATAGCTCCTGCAACCTCAAACTCCTGGACTCATGCCATCCTTTTGCCTTTTGTTTTTTTTTGTTTGTTTGTTTTTTTAGAGACGGAGTCTCACCTTGTCGCCCTCAGTAGAGTGCTGTGACGTCACAGCTCACAGCAACCTCCAGCTCTTGGGCTCAGACAATTCTCTTGCCTCAGCCTCCCAAGAAGCTGGGACTACAGGTGCTCGCCACAACGCTCTGCTATTTTTTTGTTGCAATTTGGCCAGGACCGGGTTTGAACCCACCGCCCTCGGTATATGGGGCTGGTGCCCTACTCACTGAGCCACAGGAGCCGCCCCCTTTTGCCTTTTGTTAAGAGTAGCTGGGACTACAGCTACTCTTTTTCTATTTTTAGTAGAGACAGGGTCTCTTGCTCAGACTGCCAACTCACCCTCTTAACCAACCTAATATAGCCTCTCTGCATTTAATCCACCAACTACCTTCTCGGATGCTCAAAATTTGCCTACATTTCCTATGATTTTGTAAACTGTATTTCTTAAACAAAAGAATTTCCTTGTGCTATGTATAACTCATGGCTGAAAGGTTCCTAGAAGGGGCCTTGTTCTTAACACAGAAAGGCCTCTTCTAAACAATATTTCCTATATCAGCACAGCTAATTAAATCTGCAAAGATCACCGACTAAATTATAAAACAAAGTAAAGTCTTTTGTTAACTATTTTTGAATAATTTATTCTTGGGCATTCTGTGACTTGTTGAGGAATTGTGTAGAGTATCTTGGGAAGTCTCTAATTAGGGAGTTTTAAAACAAACAAAATTATAAACATTCCTAGGAGTTATATTTGAAGACAGCTGCTTATAAAAGCACATAGTCCCACCAGGAATTTGACATCTTGGCAGGGGTTTATTTATTTTATATTTTAAGCAGAAAGCATGCACTCTGATTAGCTCAAAAGTGTTCTTGTCCTCATATGGTGAAAAAAATATATGCAAAGAAAGGAAGAACATAGCACGCAGGCACCCCAGGCACCACTGGTATTTGGCTTCACTGCTGGCTGGTGTGTGGACTGTGGGACATTATTAACTCTCCTCACGACTGAAGTTAATTCATGAGATGAGCCTCCTCAGAGTATCTGAGAAACCCATAGAAAGGGAAACATGTACAATTCCCAGCCCTTGCAGAAGTCACACAGAAGTTTGAGTGTTTAGGGAATAGAATGCTGGAGAATGCAGAGACATTTTGCTGAAGAAGATGGAAAATGGTCTGCGTGTGGTGGCTTACACCTGTAATCCCCACACTTTGGGAGGCCAAAACCAGGGGATTCTTTGAGGCCAGGAGTTTGAGACCAGCCTGGGCAATCTAGTGAGATCCTGTCTCCATGAAAAATAAAGCAACAATCTTTTTTCTTCCCCTAGTTCTGAGAGTTTACCAGGCTCACGTAGGCAATTTTCACTTGGGATCTCTCCGCTGTTGCAGTAGCTGGGCCTGGAGTCATCTCAAAGTCTTCTTCGGTTACATGTCCAGCAGTCTGGCAACTGATGTTGACTGTCACCTGAGACCTGAGCTGGGACTGTTGACTGCTGACTAACTGTAGTCTTCCCACTGTGGTCTGGACTTCCTCGTGGCATGGTGGCTGGGTTCAAAGAGCAAGCATCCCAACAACACCATGGAGAAATGATATCGCCTTTTATGATCTGCTTTGAATCACTTCTTCTGGATTCAAGGGGCAGGAGCACAGACCCAACCTCTCAGTTGGGAGAATAATGTTCAGGTCACATTGGAGGACAAGCATGTGAGATGGGAGACTTTGTTGCAGCCATCTTGGAAAATGTACTCTGCCACAGAGGGCAAGGATGAAGAGCAGAACATGGAATTTAGGGGTTCAGAAATCTAGGCATTCAAAAGGATCACAAGAGCCATTTCTGTGGGCAGGTTAAAAATGGAAGCAAAGGTCATCAGAGTTGAGAAAGACATGGAAGGCTGAGTCAGAGGAATTGCATTGTCATCCACCCACATGAACACTGACATCCTCAAGAAGGCAGAAGGATGTAAAAGAGGTGTGAGGAAGGTAGAAAGGGAGAAATGCTACTTTATATGCTTTTGCCTTATTTTCTAGGGTAGGTAGAAAAATTAATCTCTGTTGGAAGGACTTTTTATTTGGGAAAAGATATTTGCTGTGGGGTTATTGTTTGTGTTGTCATTTTTTTGAATGCCCCTTCATGCATTCATTTAAAATACACTTACTGGGGCTGGGCACCAGCCACATACACCAAAGGTGGCGGGTTCAAATCCAGCTAGGGCCTGCCAAACAACAATGACAACTACAACCAAAAATAGCTGGGCATTGTGGCAGGTGCCTGTAGTCCCAGTTACTTAGGAGGCTGAGGCAAGAGAATCACTTGAACCCAAGAGCTTGAAGTTGCTGTGAGCTATGACACTACAGCACTCTACCAAGGTCTCTGTGGTTAGGCCCTGTTCTAGATGCTGATACAGTGGTTAACAAAAAAAAGAACTCTGTCCTTGAGGGTTTTATACAGATAGACATAAACCAGATAAATAATCACAATACATTTATGTTATATGCTGGTAAATGCTAAGGAAAATAACCCAAATCCTCTATGTGGATTAGCTCATAGTACAGGAGTTAAACGCATGAATCGGGAGTCAGACTGCTGGAGTTTAAATCCTACTTCTGCAGCTTGTTAGCTGCGTGATTTGGGACAGGTTATTTTGCCTCTCTGAGCCTCAGTTTTCTTATCTGTAAAACAAGAAAACCATAGTTCCTACCTCAAAAGTTGTCAAAATTAAGTGAGTTAATACAGGCAAAGAGCTTAGAATAGGATGACAGGGATGTAAGGCCTACTTGTAGGCTTTGGGGAAGTTGCGTGCTTCAGGGTTCCTACTGAGCTCTGAGACCAAGCTTGGGCTGGTGATCAGGCCTCCAGCACTGGGGTTCAGGGAGCTTGGGAGGAAAAGACTCCAGTGGAGACACGTCACAGGGGCCTTAGGATAGTAGTGTACGGATGGCATTTTAGCAGATTTTAAGATTTAACCTGGGGGCCAGACTGCTTCAGACTACAGGGAAGTCTAGTCACCTCTTTTTTCACCTTGAGGCAGGAACAAGGAAAGACTGGCACTTGGTTATGCTGATAGAGTTGAATAGAAGGGGCAGGCTGGAGAATAATCATTACATTCTGACAATGAACATCCATATCAATTGAGTGGTGGTCTGTCAGAGGGAGCCACATGTGGTGGTGGAAAGAGGGGAATACTGGATTCAGATGGGCCTGGATGCTATTTGAAGCTCTACCTCCTAAAGTAATTGGGCAAGTCACTTAACCCTCAGAGACTTACTTTTCTTTTTTCTTTCTTTCTTTTCTTTCTTCTTCTTTTTTTTTTTTATTGAGACAGAGTCTCACTATGTCAGCCCTGGTAGAGTGCTGTGGCATCACAGCTCACAGCAACCTCAAACTCTTGGGCTTAAGTGACTCTCTTGCCTCAGCCTCCCAAGCAGTTGGGACTTGGTTATTATTGCCATTGTTGTTTGGCAGGTCCAGGCTGGGTTCAAACCCACCAGCCTGCCAACTCTGGTTTACGTGGCTGGCACCCAGGCCGCTGAGCTACAGGCACCGAGCCAAAGGAGACTTACTTTTCTAAGATGAAAAGTGGAGATAATAACATCTACCTTGTAAAGATCTTATAAATGTTAACTATAACAAAGCATCTATGGCTTGGTGCCTGTGGCTCAAGCGGCTAAGGCACCAGCCTCATACACCTGAGCTGGTGGGTTTGAATCCAACTCAGACCCGCCAAACAACAAGGACGGCTGCAGGGTGTTGTGGCAGGCGCCTGTAGTCCCAGCTACTTGGGAGGCGGAGGCAGGAGAATTGCTTGAGCCCAGGAGGTGGAGGTTGCTGTGAGCTGTGATGCCTCAGCACTCTGCCCAGGGCCACAGGTTGAGGCTCTTTCTCAAAAAAAAAAAAAAAAAAAAAAAAAAGCATCTAGCATGTAGATGTGTGCTCAGTGGAGGTCTCTTCTCTGCCTGGTTAGTCTGCAGGTCATCTGTACCCCAAGGATATTTACTAGTCCATTCTTCATCCAGTTTTTTAAAAGATGAGCATTTTCTCTGTACCGACAATAATGAAATGATAGCAGAATTCATTATCCCTTGAATGTGAAAATGACACATCTATCTCTTCTCAATAGGGTGTTCTCTATAAATGCTGTTTTCCTGGAAGGACTCTGGGAAGCCTTGGAGAATCTTTCAGTCTCTAGAAAGATCTCTGGTCAGTAGCTGTCACACCTCGAGGGTCTTGCTCTATCCTTGCTGTGATCTTTTCCAAAACATTGCCAGAAAATTCGCAGCACAGCATTCTAAGTCAATAAAGCAAGCCTAGAGGCATGAACAAGCTTGCAGAAACCTTTCTGGATTTCTGGTTGGGGTGTAGTAAGTTGAGGCATCACCTATCTCCTTTTTAGTGCAAATACAGAAATACTGAATAAAATATTCTAGTGGGGGGAAAAAGCTTAAACACATC
This sequence comes from Loris lydekkerianus, assembly GCA_963574355.1. Classification (NCBI taxonomy): domain Eukaryota; kingdom Metazoa; phylum Chordata; class Mammalia; order Primates; family Lorisidae; genus Loris; species Loris lydekkerianus. Next base: position 57,613 of record CAUYPK010058604.1, on the reverse strand, counting down.
ACTGAGCTTGGCAGGAAGAAAGGCATACCACTAGGTGCCAATGAAAGAAAGACCTTGAAGTTAGCATAGGCAATGAGGATGGAGCTGCAGCCATGAATTCTGGTCCCAGAAACTGGGAGGAACTTGGGGGGAGACCGCTGCCAGCCTGAGTCTGTCCCTTAGTGAAAGGTAGAATACCTGATCTAAATCTTTAGATGAGATGCTGCCCAATTTATGAATCACTAATAAAATCACTTAGACAAAACTAAATTTGTTTAAATTGTGTCTTTTGACATATCAAAAGGGAATGGGGGAGGGTCTTTGGGAGCACAGAGTGGAGGTTGCCTGAATGAGGTGGCGTTTAAGCTGGTATCATTCATTCACTCATTCACCAAGTAATTCTTGAGCACCTGTTACTATGTCAGGCACTGCACCAGCTGCTGGGAATAAGATAGACCCCATTGCTGCCTTCGTGGAGAGACAGACATTAAGTGAGCAATTACAATGTAGAAGCTCCTCTATGTACACATCTAAAAAATAATAGCTTAGGGAGGTGCCTGAGCAGAAGGCTCAACGGAGTAGGGCGGCGGCCCCATACGCTGGAGGTGGCGGGTTCAAGCCTGCCCCAGCCAAAAACTGCAATAATAATAATAATAATAATAATAATAATAAATAATAGCTTAATGAGATATAACTCACATACCATCTAACACACACCCTTTTGAACTATGCAACTTAGCAGTTTTTAGGACATTCACAGAGTTGTGCATCTATCAACACTTTCTAATTCCAGAACATTTTTGTTATCCTGAAAAGAAACACTGTACCCATTAGCCATCACTCCCCCATTCTCTCCTACCTCAGAGTCCAGGGCAATCACCAGTCTATGTTCCCTCTCTAGATTTGCCTATTTTGGACATTTCATACAAATGGAACCCGACAAGATGTGGCCTTTTCTCTCTGTATCTGGCTTCTTTCACTTAGCATGACGTTTGCAAGGTTCATCCACGTTGTAGCAAAGATCAGCATTTTGTTCCTTTTTATGGCTAATACTCCATTGTATGCCTATACCACATTTTGTTTATTCACTAACTGATGGGTATTTTTGGCTATTAAAGATAATGCTGCTGTGCATATTCATGTATAATTTTTTGTGTAGACAGATGTTTTCGGTTCTCTTGGGTATATACCTAGGGATGGAATTGCTGGATCATACCCTTTATTTAACACTTTGAGAAACAGCCACATTATTTTCCAAGCAGCTGCACCTTATTATGTTTCCACCAGTAATGTTGTGAGGGTTTCATCTATGTCCAAATTTTGAACTTTAGATTTTTGGCTTGGCACAAAGGACCTCTCACAACTGTGCTCACCAGGCACAGAAGGCCTTAGCTGACACCGACCCTACAGAAAGGCTGATGACCAGTTTTACCCACCTGGGGGCAGAGGAGCTTCTTCTGTACAGTGACAAGGGCTCTTCTCTGAGAACCCCCCAACAGGGACAGCCTCACCTGGCTTCCTCCTGGAATGTGAAATCTGTGGCTGGTTTATTATTGTTTCCACTGTGGCCCAACTCCTCCAAATGTGCCTGGTACAAAGTAGTGCTCAATAAATATCATGTTTGTGGAATAAGTGAATAAATGAATGGATTAGCTTCCTGCTTTGCCTGCTCAGTTACCCCTTCCTGCTGCTGCTTCTTTTTTTTTTTTGAGACAGGGTCTCTGTTTTCCAGGCTGGAGTACAGTAGCATCATCATAGCTCTCAGTGCAACCTCAGACTCCTAGGCTCAAACAATCCTCCTGCCTCAGCCTCCCCAGTAGCTGGGACTATAGGTGCACACCACCATATCTGGCTAATTTTTCTATTTTATGTAGAGATGGGGGTCTCACTCTTGCTCAAGCTGGTCTCAAACTCTTGACTTCAAGCAATCCTCCCATCTTGGCCTCCCAAAGTGCTAGGATAAGTCTGAACCACCATGCCTAGTAGTTCTCTCCTGGGAGGACTGGTCCTTTGTAGAATCTAACCTGTTGGTCTGTGGGGGCCGGCATCCCCAGCACTCTTTTTGTGTAGCTAAGAGTATATTTTACATCAGAATTAAAGGATATGTCAAAAGACACAATTTAAACAAATTTAGTTTTGTCTAACTGATTTTATGAGTGATTCATAAATTGGGCAGCATCTCATCTAAAGATTTAGATCAGGTATTCTACTGTGCATGGCAGAGCAGTAAGTTTTTATAAGGTATCTCAACTCCTGGGTTCAGGTGAGCCTCCTGAGTAGGAGTAGCCAGGACTACAGGTGCCCCCATAATGCCTGACTAATTTTTTCTATTTTTTAGTAGAGACAGGAGTCTCTTGCTCAAGCTGGTCTTAAACTCCTGAGCTCAATGGATCCTCTCAGCTCAGCCTCCTAGGGTGCTAGGATTCCAGGCATGAACCACTGCACCCCACCTCCTTGTAAGAATTAAAGCAGAGAGGACTTCCTTATTGTGTCAGCTAAAACCGGCCTGTCTAGAAGTTTAACAATTGTCCTTCTCCCGATTTCTCCTTTCCTTTCCTTTCCTTTCCTTTCCTTTCCTTTCCTTTCCTTTCCTTTCCTTTCCTTTTCTTTTCGTTTGTTTTCTTTCTTTTCTTTTCTTTTCTTTCTTTCTTTTTTTTTTTTTAATAAGACAGACTCTCAAGCTGTTGCCCTGGGTAGAGTGCCATGGCATCACAGTTCACTCTTGTGCTCAAGCGATCCTCTTCCCTCAGTTTTTCTATTTTTGGTAGAGATGGGGGGTCTTGCTTTTCCTCAGGGTGGTCTCCAACTCATGAGCTCAAGCAATCCAACTGCCTCAGCCTCCCAGAGTGCTAGGATTACAGACATGAGCTACCTGCACCTAGCCAACCTCTCCTGATTTCTTGAAAGATCAGGTAAACAACTCAATTTTTGGACTGATGACATGGAACTTTAGGGTGATTGACTCTACTTTAGTTTGGTCTGTTGGGGCCTAGTGTTGGAGCTCAGCCCCAAAGCAATGACCTCCTCCTATCGAAAGGTAGCCCTTTCTTGGTAGAAGAAAATAGAGCCATAAGATGGAAGAGCTACTGGGGCCACTTTTCTTTTTTTAGTTTTTTTTTTTTTTTTTAATAGAGACAGAGTCTGACTTTATTGCCCTTGGTAGAGTGCCACGGCATCACACAGCTCACAGCAACCTCCAACTCCTGGGCTTAGGTGATTCTCTTGCCTCAGCCTTGTGAGTAACTGGGACTTCAGGCACCTGCCACAACATCCGGCTATTTTTTTTTGCAGTTTGGCCAGGGCTGGGTTTGAACCTGCCACTCTTGGCATATGGGGCTGGCACTATACCCACTGAGCCACAGGCGCTGCTCTGGGGCCACTCTTCCTTCTGCAAAAAGCTGGTTTGAGGGTGGCGCACATAGCTCAGTGGGTAGGGTGCTGTCCACATACACCGAGGCTGGTGAGTTTGAATCCGGCTTGGGCCAGCTATAACAACAATGACAGCTGCAACAAACAAACAAACAAACAAAAGCTGCTTTAAGAGAACAAAGTCAGTACATAAAGGAGGAAAATGGAGAGAGAGAGTCCTGATGGGATCTGAGTCCCTGTTCTGGAGAGCCCGGTCTGTGTCACTGAAGTCCTGGCTATTATAATAGAAAGTCTATGGGGGGAAAAGAGCTATCTAAACTGTAGGTAAGTGGGAGTTTTTATGAAGGCTCCAAGAAGTAGTGGAATGTATATGAAGAATTCAAAGAAGTCTGTTCTGCTGTTCAGCAAAAAGGTAGCATAAAGACACGGAAAAGCAGGCCACAGTATGGGAGACAATATCTGCAAAACACATATCTGACAAAGGACTTGTATTAGAATATGTAAAGAACTTCTTAAACCAATAAGACAAAGACAGACAACCTATTTTGTTGTTGTTGTTGTTGCAGTTTGACTGGGACTGGGTTTAAACCCACCACCCTTGGCATATGGGGCTGGCGCTCTACCTACTGAGCCACAGGCACTGCCCGACAATCTATTTTTTAAAGTGGACAAAATACTTGAATGGCATTTCACAAAGGAGAGCATCTAAGTCAGTGGTTCTCAGCCTTCCTAATGCTGCAGTGTATTTTCATTGTTAAAAGGGGGTCGCAACCCACAGGTTGAGAACCGCTGATCTAAGTGGTCGATAAGCAAATAAATGAAAAGTGCTCTAACTCATTAGTTATCAGGGAAAGACAGTTTTAAAATCACAGTGAGATCTCTCTCTAGAGCCAACAAAATGTCTTAAATGAAAAGCATTGACAATGCCAAGGTTTGGCGATGATGTGGAATAACAGGAACTCTGATGTGTTGCTAGAGGGAGTTTAAATGGTACAACCACTTTGGAAAACTGTTTGTAGCATGATGGCTGTGGCAGTACCCCACTCAGAGCTCACTGCAAGAGCCTGCTGCAGGGAGTGTCGTTGGCCAAGAGACTTCAGCTGCTGTACCTTTGGGTCTACTGCAGTGTTCGTGCTCACGTAGATCACTTAGCATGAATGTTCCCAGGCTGTTCCCAATCAATGATTGTGTGTGGCAGAGGCACAAAAGATCAGGGTCATTCCAGCCTTACGATCTGCTCTGGGGCTCCCTGTCAGCCTGGCTGAGACAGCAGTGCTCCCACAGTTGTCAGACCTGCATTGTTGTCAGGAGATTCTTCATGCCTCTCTTGTTTCCTCTATCATTTATCCTGCACGTGGGGATACATCAAATTTCGTACATTTCTTACATCAAATTCCACCTTGGTATCTGCTTCTTGGAGCACCTGAGTTAATAGAGGCTAGTACTATCTCACTCAGTAATTCCACTCATTTAGTTATTCCCAATAGGAATGAGTGCTTATGTTAACCAAAAGATGTTTCAAGAATGTTTATAGCAGATTTATTTGTGTAATAGCTAAAAAAGGACAATATGTCTATCAATTGCAGAATGGATAAACAAAATTGTGGTTATCCATAGAATGGACTATTGCATTTATAAACTGGACTATTGCATTATTACACATAGCAATTGTCATAAAATAAATTGTTTGTCTAATAACATGAATACACCTTGCAAACATGGTGAGTGACGGAAGCTAGATACTCACTTATAAGTGAGTAAAGAAATTCAGAAGGAGAGAGATTGTAGGAGTCCATCCACTTAGATCTATGAAAACCATTAGGGAATTATAGTGGGGATCTCTTTGAGGACTGTGATAGACAGCTATTAATCCTCCCCTCCTGGTATTCATGCCTTGTATAATCCTCTCCCTTTGATCGTGGACTGGACCTAGGGGCACTATCTTCCAGGTTGTTATAGAAAATATAAAAGTAATGAGATGTCAGTTCCAAGATTAGGTTACAGAAAAAAAAAGACTATCATATCTCCCTCTCTCTCTTGCTTTCTCTCAATCTTTGCTCTGGGATAAGCCAGCTGCTTCTTTTGGAGAGGTGTAAGTGGCAAGAAACATAGCTCCAGCCAACAGCCAGAGAGTTGGACCTGAGGTCTGCCAGCAGCCAAAAGGGTGAACTTGGAGGAGGATTCTCAAGCATTGAGATGACCTCCAGCCAGAGGACACAGTTAAACTGCACCCAGATTCCTGGGTTTCCCACAGAAACTGTGAGAAAATAAGTTTATTGTTTGTTTTAAGCTGGTAAATTTGGGGTAATTTTTACCAAACAATATACAATTAATATAGGAACATTGCTTATTATTGAAAATCACCATATTAAGCTCCTGAAAATATGAGTGCAAAGCTGACAATCTCCAACAAAACTGTGTTTCTTCTCAGAGACAGGGAGAAGCACATACATGTGTTTTTCTTTTAGTCTTGGCCACCAGGAAGCACACAGCCAAACTTATGGCGCAATTTTAATAACTGTGCAAGCCCTTATGGCCTGCTTATCTGTGTTCTTACTCCTGGTCTTTCATTTTATTCCGACATGTCTTTTTTCTCTTGGTTCTAAGTTTTTGGTTCATCTTTACACTTTTCTGTGGTAATATGAATTACGGTAAGCCAACTCAAATTCATGTCACACAAATCATTTTTTCATAAATCAGTTTTTAAAATATACTTTTTTATTTAAAAACTGAGTTTGCATATAAAAAAGTTTTCCACATATTGAACACAGGTGCCTGGAGGCGGCAGTGGGAAAGATCAGGTCATAGGAACGTGGTTCCGGAGCTCCGGGATTGGGTCAGACATATCAAGTGATAACGACAAAAAAGGAAAAAAGGATGGCAATTGATTGCCTTCCCCAGGGGGAGGGGCCAAGGGCTTGTGAAGAGCTGCTTTCCAGGGGTATCTTGGAAATTTATTCTTTGAATCGCTCCCCTAAGGTCTCCCTCCCGCGCACTACCCCGCCCTTTTCCTCTAGCTCCGCCCCTCCAGCTCTGGCCCCGCCCCTCCCCTCAGTCCCGCCCGCCGCGCCGCCTCGGTCTCCGCCGGAGGGTCCGGCCTTTTCGGCGGTTGCGCGCTCCGCCCCCTCCCTCCGCGCCCGCGCGCGCCTTCCCCGCCCTTCGCAGCTCACTCCTTACGGGGCGGTTGGGCCGCGCGCCTGTGGGGGCGGGGCCCGGAGGAAAGGACCGAGCCAATGGGGCGCGGCGGCGGCGGCGGCTGTGGCGGCGGCGGCGGAGGCGGTGGCGGCAGCGGCGGCGGCTGGGTCGGGCCCCGACGGGCGGCGGCGGCTGAGGTGGAGGCGGAGGGAGGCGGCGGCGGCGGCGGCGGCGGCGGCGGAGGGGGGAAGATGGCGGCGCCCGTCCTGCTGAGAGTGTCGGTGCCGCGGTGGGAGCGGGTGGCCCGGTATGCAGTGTGCGCCGCCGGGATCCTGCTCTCCATCTACGCCTACCACGTGGAGCGGGAGAAGGAGCGGGACCCCGAACACCGGGCCCTCTGCGACCTGGGGCCCTGGGTGAAGTGCTCCGCCGCCCTTGCCTCCAGGTAGCCCGGCTGGGAGGAGTGGGCCGGGAGCGGCCGAGCGGGCGAGGGCGGAGGCTGGGGGTGGGGAGCGCGCGGCGGGAGCTCGGGCCTGGGGGGCGGCGGGAACTGGACCGCGGAGGGACCGCCCGGGTCGGAGCCGGGGAGGGGGGCGGAGGCCGGGTGCTTCTGCTCAGGGGGCGGCCGGAGCCCAGGCCGCCTGACGGAGGTGGCGGGGCCGCGAGGCCGCCGAGGAGGGATGAGGTGGCAGAGTGCAGCCGGGAGGCCGGAGCGGACCGGGCGCAGTTGGGCAGGCTGGGGCCGGACTGGGGAGGAGCGCGAGGGGTTTGCGGAGGGTGGGTCGGCCGGCTTGACAGGTTTCCAGGATTTTGCCGTGGGAAGCGAGTCAGGCGTGTGAGACCCTGTCAGAGGGATCTGTGAGGCCAGTCCTCCGATCGCTGCAGTCCGAGATTGTGCGGCCGGCATGGACTCAGGGGGGTTGCATTTCCCACTGTCTTGCTGATACTAGGACAGGTGTTTCAGTGGTCAGGCCTCTTTGTAGCGCTGGTGAGAATTTGCAGACTTCTTGAGACGGTGACATTTGCGGGCAAGCGTGAATTTGACCCTACTGTGCAAGACGATACTGGCACTTAACATATCTGATTTCTTGGATTTCCCCTCGGATATTTCTGTGTGCCCGGGTGGGGGAAACGATCTGAGTTTGGGTCTAGTTTAAGCTTAAATTGAGTAAAAGATGAGCGCGTTTATGTGTAGTGATGGTGTTACAGGAAGAACATTGACTTTTCAATGTTGTTGATTGCTATAATGAGATACTCACTTTGCTAAACTGGAGCGATTAGTTTGTTTTACTGATCATTTTAGTTTTTTAAACATGTTGTAATTGATTTGTCTGTTGAAGTTTATTTTAATGCATTAAATTTTCCTAAGCAAGTTACTTTGAAAAAAGGCGTACTTTACATTTTAAAAGAACTGTTGCTTTAATTGGGAGGAGTCATTAAAACACATAGAAAAAGTCAAAGAAATAATTTCAAAATTGATAGGTTGCACTTTTAATAGAAATTATGCCTAATACTTTGATGTTTGTTAATAGTTACATTTGAGCAATTTCTCCTAGTGTTGATTGGTAATTGGTAGGGGGACAGAAGCGTATATATAGCTCACTAGTTTAACCTTCATATTGTTGATTACGTGAACAAGCTAGCATGGGAATTTGTCCTGTTACTATCTATAAACTTCTGGGTGCCAATCTATTCCACTTAGCCTTTTTTCATGAACCATGTACTCTGTGTCGTATCTTCACTAGCTCTTAAACCAAAATCTTGTAGCTTTTTAGAGGAGAAATAATTATCATTATGGCTGTATTATATATATTTTGAAATGCATTTAAAATGTGGATATCATTGGAAAAAACACTGGTGTGACAAAAAGCTCAACATTTGTTGTTGGTCATTTTGAACCAAGTTAATAGGCTTATTAGACTCTCAGTTATCCTTTGAGAACCACTGAGCAAACATTTTTATTTTATTTTCTACTTTTGGAAAGGACTTTTAAACTTAACAGTACCTTGTGCCCAAAATATGGTTGAATGAATCAATACCTAGTGAAAAGACTACGCAGTGGCACATCTTAAGTATTTAAAAGACAAAGAACTAAAAATAACACTAAATTTGATATTAGTTACATATGGAATTTAGAGAGAATTATTACCAATTTAGATTTTTTTGGGAACGTGATCTATAATAAATTTAATGGACCTTTTAACATTTGGATGTGGAAAGAATACTGTGTACTTAAGTTCTTAAAATTAACTTTTCTTTAAAAGTAGTATTTTTGAACCAAATAAGAAATTTAGACTCTAATTCTCATAGTTATGTGTCCTGCAAGATACATGTTTTTGTGCTTTTTTTCCCCCTTTTAAACAAAGCTCCACATAACATCAAGTAATATAGTAAAAGTATATGTAAGACTAAAAATAACTAGATATCTTTATAGTTTTAAATGTGAATGTAATGTGTGAAATAATCATAAAGCTTTGTACATAAAATATTTTAACTTTGATGCCTGCTAAAGGATGATAAGTAAGAAAAAGATATGCTAATAAGAGGAATGAGTAACTTATTTGCCATACATGTAATGAGATTATTTCAAGAAGCGTATCCAGTTTGATTAGCTTGATTACAAACTACTTGTGAAATCGCATAGGTATATTTATTTTTTTGTTTGAGATATGGAAACCTGGAAATTAAAGTGGCCTAAATCTGATTTATAGACTCATTTTTTTGAGGGGGGAAGTGGGTAGAGTAAATATCATTAAAAGTTTATATTTTATCAAGGTGAAAAAGACTTTAAATGAAAAGTTCATTATTGGACACTTCAAGTTAGTTCCTTTGAGTATTGACTGCCATGTACAAATTCAAAGATGTAACTCTTTTAAGAAAAAGTTTGAGCTCAAGCTCCAGTTAATAGAAGTGAAGAAGAGTTAACAGAAGAAAAAGATCCTGAGGTCACACCTGTAATACTAGTACTCTGGGAGGCTGAGGCGGGTGGGTTGCTTGAGCTCAGCGGTTCAAGACCAGCCTGAGCAAGAGTGAGAGACACATCTCTAAAAAAACCCACCCGGGAGTTGTAGTGGGCATCTGCAGTCCCAGCTACTCGGGAGACTGAGGCAAGAGGATTGCTTGAGCCCAAGAGTTTGAGGTTGCTGTGAGATAGGATGCCACGGCACTCTACCAAGGGCGACAGAGTGAGACTCTGTCTCAAAAAAAAGAAAAAGATACTAAGGAAAGTTCTCTGCCAGGATTCAGTGTTAACTCGTGATTTTGGATTGCTTAAATTTACTTTATTCTCATTTCTAAATCTTTAGATATCCTAATCCAGATAGAATAAGCTAGGCTTAATGAGAGAGTTTTGAGGGGCATGTCTTTTCTATATAAAGTCCTTTAGTGCTTTGGAAGGCACAATTATGTAAAGGAATAGTTTCAGACTTTTAGATTTCAAAGGAAATATTTCCCCCCAATTAGGAGATTGCAATAGACATTGCAGTTTCTTTATTCCACCAAGTATAACCAATAAAGACAGCAGCAGTAACTCACACCAGTACTTACTATCACCATCATTTCATTTAATAAAAGAATATTTTCACTCAGTTTGAAAGAACAGAATCTCAGAATAAAAGATCTTTAAATTGAATCATTTCGCTTTAATGAAAAGTTTATTTTCTTCTTATTTCCCCCATTTTTACAGAAATTGTTGAAAACTCTGCTGTGAGCCTGTACCAGCCTACCAGTCAACATTAAGTAGGCACTCTCTGCCCCTTCGGTTTGGTGCCCTGAGGTCAAAGCCAGGAAATCTGGGTAGCATAGCTCTGCTATGTCTTTGACTTGTGGTATCAAGCTAGTCACTTATTCTCATGAAGCCTCAATTTCTTATATTAAATAGGGATATTAAAACCCACTTTGCACCCTGCACTTCGCACCTGTAATCCTAGCACTCTCGGAGTCCAGGGCAGGTAGATTACTTGAGCTCATGAGTTCAAGACCAGCCTGAGCAAAAAGCAAGACCCCGTCTCTACTAAAAATAGAAAAACTGAAGCAAGAGGCTTGCTTGAGCCCAAGAGTTGGAGGTTGCTGTGAGCTATGATGCCATGGCACTCTACCCAGGGTAATAGCTTGAGACTCTGTCTCAAAAAACCCCCCAAAAACCCACTTTGCCAGATGAATGTTTGGATTAAAGATGATACATGTACATACCTGAAGTAAGGTATTAACTCAGTTATAGCTGTTATTATTGGAGGTGCTACTTTTTTTTTTGTTTGCAGTGTCGGTAGTAAATGCCTTCAAGAAGTTTCTTAGATATAGTCCTTTGCATATTTAATGTACTTTATTGCTTACTCTGGGGCATAGCATAGACTTAAAGTTTGCTTCTATCAATTTCAGAAGTAGTACAAGAAGAACAAGAATATATGCAGAATGTATGTACAGGTACTTTCTACATATTAGGCCCATTCAAAAAAGGATATCTATATAAGAATAGTACAAATGATCTTGAGAGGTTAGTAAGCCTGACAATTCTGTAGTTCCTAAAACTACATAAAAATAGTAAAGTTGGAGTGGTGCCTGTGGCTCAAAGGAGTAGGGTACGGGGCCCATATGCTGGAGGTGGTGGGTTCAAACCCAGTCCTAGCCAAAAACTGCAAAAAAAAAAAAAAAAAAAAAAAAGTAAAGTTGTTCCTTGGTTATTTGTGGGGTATTTGTTCCATGACTCCTGCTTATCTTGTATACTCAAAGCCTACCACCATCAGCCCTTGGGAACCTGCATATACAAAAAGTTGGGCCTCCATACACACAGGTTTTTTTTTATTGAAACTATTTTCCATCCTCGTTTGGTTGAAAAAGATCTATATGTAAGTGGACTCAGTGCAGTTCAAACCCATGTTGTTTGAGGGTTGACTGCCATTTGAAAATTATTAAGTCCCCCAAAGTTCCCTCGTTTTAGCAGATATTGGATTAGTACCTTTCCCCTATGTTTAAAAAGTACCATCTGTTTACTACCCCCCCAGTGAAATAATTAGAATAGAACCTAGAAATTTTTACTGCTCTTTGCCTCGTCCAGCTGAAACTCAGGAATTAAGTGATTTACCGAAGATAACATAGGTAGTAGCAAATTGAGACTAGAAGTCTGGCTTCCAGAATACTTGTATAATCTTCTCACTCCCCTCCAATTGTAAAAATTGAATTCTTATATAGGTAGTGCATTCATTGCTTCAGATTTGAAAGGTAACAAAGCATGTACTGTGAAAAGTCTGCCTTAGACATATAGTTGTCCCTCTCCATAGGTAGTCACAAAACTTTCCAGAGCCAGTTAATGCATATACAAGCATAAATATGACCATATTCTCCCAGTTTTTAAAATATGAAGGTATATACATTCTGATCTGTATTCTGCTTTTTGCTTAGCATTCTTTCCACTACCGTCCTACTTTCAGTGCTTATATTTATATTTAGTGAAATGTTAATAACTGCCAGGGTGTAAAAGAAAATTTGTCCTAGTAGTTTTGACTAACCAAGATGAATTTAAGAAATAAAATGCAAAGAAATATCCTTTCTTTAAAAAAAAAAAAATGCTCATTTGCCATTGTTTCTTGGTATGGAAATTTCAGAAGCAGTATGAAATCAGAGTACGAGGGGATTAAAGATATACCATAAAAAGGTGACTCTGGACTGCCCTGCATTAGAAATAATTGTTCTTTTTATTTTTTTATTTTTAAGAGAGAGTCTTACTTTATCACCCTCAATAGAGTGCGGTGGCATCACAGCTCATGGCAACCTCCAGTTCTTAGGCTTAGGTATTCTCATGCCTCAGCCTCCCGAGTAGCTGGGACTACAGGTGCCCACCCCAACGCCCGGCTATTTTTTTGTTGCAGTTTGGCTGGGGTCAGGTTCAAACCCACCACCCTCAGAATATGGGGCCAGCGCCCTACTCACTGAGCCACGGGCACCACCCAGAAATAATTGTCAATACTATAGATAATGTTTATTATATGCTAGGCAATATTCTAAACAATCCATGGTAGGTAACATTTATAACCATTTTATAAATGAGAAACTGAGGCACACAGAATGTAAAGGAAATTTGATCCAGATAGCACAGTGGCAGATGACTGATTTTAAGAGTGCAAGCCCTTTACCACTACTGAAATTCCACTTAGATCTGATATTGATGTAGTGATACCCAAAAATTTTTTAAGGAGTTATGCAAATAGTAGTGCCATTTTTTACATTTGTATGACAGAACAAAGCCCAGAGTTTGCATTATAACTTTTACCTGTTTAAAACAGTCTTTCTGAAAAGCAAGAACATAACTGTGAAGGCATGGTGTTCGAGAGGGAGTTCCTGGAGTCTTTGTTTTCTAAGTCTAATCCTGTGAGGACCTGGCATTTGTCACCCCAGGGAGCTAACAGTTAGGCTGTGGGGTGAGCTATGGGGAATACTTACCAGGTCAGCCCAGGGAAGAACCATAAAGTGGATCTAGGCACCTGGGGATAGGAAGGAGGGGAAAAGTGTGAATCCCCAAATTCAAACTAAGCAAGGGCTACTCAGCATTAGACTTGCATTGGATTACCAGTTTTCAGAATTTGTTCCTCAGAATCCTTGCTTTGTCTCAGGGAAACTAGGATTTGCTTCACTTTTTAACATTTTAAATGTTAAAACACCAAATATTTATATACACTTGAATGTATCATGCTAAATTTTAACATATTTGAGACTGCTGATTTGTATTGCCAGGTTTTCTCAGGGGAGTTCATGCTGAGTGGAAAAAGAAGTGCCAGTCTTAAAAGGTTACAAACTGTATGATTGCATGTGTATAACATTGAAATAATAAAACTGTAGAGATGGATAACACTAGGAGTTAGGAATGGGTGGGAAGGGGTGGCATGGTTATAAAGAGGTAGCATGAGGGAGTCTTTTGGGGATGGAACAGATCTGTAGCTCAACTGATTACACAGAGCTATAAATATGGTAAAATTGCATAGAACTACACACACGGTATATAAAACTGGTGAAATTAGAATAAAGTCAGTATTGTACCAAGGTTAGTTTACTGATTGTGATAATACACTAGAGTTATACAAGTTTTATATTGGAAGAGTTTGGGTGAAGGGTGCTTGAGACCTCCGTGTTCATTTTATTTGCAAATTTCTGTGGTTTGTAATAATAATTTTAGAATAAAAAAATGAAAAAGGCAAAAGATGCAATGCATTTAGAGTATTTGGGGGAAAATAAGCAAAAGGAAGAAAATTTAAATTATCCAAAATGCCAATACCCAGGATAACATAATCATTGGAATAGAATTTCTCACTCACTTTGTGCATATACTTGACTTGTAAAAAATGCTATTGATTAATAAGACTTAAATTGGTATTGTAAAAATTTCGGCCAGTACTTGTTTGTTCATGTAAAATTATATAAGCAAATTTAGTACAATAGAGCTCTCATTGCATTATGTAATAACATGTTACTGCCTGCCTTGTGCATGTCTTGATATCATTATTAGTGTATATTTTAAGATTTTTATTTTTTACCAAAATATTTACAAATACCAAGTATTCACATTCCTTAATATTATTATAGAATTAATTTGGAAATGTTCTACTTCTTAGACTTCTGGATAGGTGTAATTAAATCCTTAGATAGCATTGATGTGCTGTTTTAAAAAACAAACTCATTTGCATTAAAAATGTAATTTGCATCTGCTCATCTCTGTGAATCAGGTTTTTCTTGATGCTATGCAATCCAAACAAAACTAACTTGACATGATACTGCCCCAGTCATCCATAATTTAAAGTTTGTGTTCATCAAGGGATTTATTGTTTTCATTATAAATGTTACAAATCTGAGCTTTAAAATGCACTGATAGATGGTAGATCCACATAAAATTTTACTTAGAAAACAGTTCTTTTATTTAAAAAGTTTAAAGCTATTAGATTATGATTTACAAAGTTTCTTATTAATATTCCTAGGAGAACTTCAGGATCACTATTGTGCTGCCTTTTGATTATTGATCTTAAAATCATTGTAGGGCAGCGCCTGTGGCTCAAAGGAGTAGGGCGTCAGACCCACATGCCGGAGGTGGTGGGTTCAAGCCCAGCCCCGGCCAAAAACTGCAAAAAAAAAAAAAAAAATCATTATATTTGAGAAATAAAATAGTGGAAAATCTATGGCAAAATAAGGAATCAAAGTGAACAGTATACTCAACTCTAAAAGAGTTTAATTTCTGTACATTGTGGTAATAATTGAGATCACAGGCTTTAGAATCAATGTGAGTTGCAGTCATGGCTCCATCATTTGATCTCTCCATTGTCTCAGTTTCCTTAAGGGAGTTGAGGAAACTGAGACATAAAATGAGAGTAATAGTAGTGTCACCCTCCACAAAATGAGGGTTAACTCATAGGATTATTGTGAATATGAAGTGTACCTATACATGTAAATAGTCTTAGTGCCTGGCACAAAGGTGTGCTAATAAAACTTACGACTATTTTAGAATGTGGCTGAGATCACACTGTATGTATTTTATATATATTTTTCCTCACTTATCATGTTACAACAATTTTCCCATGTCATTAAAAATTCTATCAGTAATATAAGAGAACCCTTGCCAATGTTGAGCGTTCTCATTTTTTTAAGTCTTTATTAATTTGATATTTAAAAAGTCATCTCAGGCTGGGAGCAGAGGCTCACGCCTGTAATCCTGGGAGGCTGAGGCAGGTGGATTGCCTGAGCTCAGGAGTTCCAGACCAGCCTGAGCAAGAGTGAGACCCCATCTCTACTAAAAATAGAAAAACTAGCCAGGAGGGCGTTTGTAGTCCGAGCTATTGGGGAGGCGGAGGCAAGCGAATTGCTTGAGCCTAAGAGTTTGAGATTGCTGTGAGCTTTGTCACCATGGCACTCTGCCTCCAAAAAAAGGTCATTTCATTGTTTTGATTTGTATTTCCCTCCAAGGATCAGCAAGATTTAATGGTTTTCACTTTTTTATTAACTGTTTGCATTTGACTCTTGGGCCTTACCTGTATAGGTCTTAGAATTTTTCATATTTAGACAAATACTTTACATATTTAAAGAGGATATTTGTTGTTAATATTCTTATCATTTTACTTGTTCTGTTAATTTGTTGTACTACAAAGGGTTTTTTAAGTATAAGAAAATTTTGATTCTTTATAATTTTTTTACGTAGGTTTTAAGTTTATGAGGGTATTTCCCGTTCTGATATTAGACAAATGTGTGTTTATAATTTCTTTTAGTTTTAAAAAAATTAGTTCTTTAATAATCTTTGATGTAGATTATCAGGTGTTAGATGAATCTATAACATAATTTTTGTATAGACATTTGTATTTCTTCTGGATGTTGCCTGTTCATATCATCACTTTTTTTTTCCCTTTCTGATTTTTTTTTTCTTATTGCTTAGGATTTTTTAGATATCACAGAACTTAGTCCTTTGTTATATGTAGTACACGTATTTTCTCCTAGTTTGTTACCTTTCTTTTAATTTTGTTTATGGTATTTTTATTCATATTGAAGTTTTAATTTTTTATGTGGTCATGTCTTTCACTTCTTTGTAGCTTTTTCTTTAAACTTGTTTAGCAAAGTTTCTGCTGTTCCCAGCTTAGTTTTAAAAAATTCTCACATATTTTGTTTGATTTTTTTATATTTAGCTCTTTTAGTCTGTATGGAATTTTCTTTGTGTCTAGTGTGAGATAGAAATCTAACTTACTTTTTCTTAAATGGATAGACTTTTGCCTAACTCCATTTATTCACTTTTTCATATTAAAATGCTGTAAGACTTTGCTGTATCATAGGCCTCTTTCTAGAGTCTCGGATCTGTTCCAGTCACATGTCTATCTGTGTTTATTCCATTACCAACTCCCCCTCATGCCTTTATATAAGTTTGATATCTGATAGAGCAAATATGTTCATTTTCAAATTTTTCTTAACTGTTGTCATGCATTTACTATCTCAGGTGAATTTTAGAATTATTTACTATTTCAGGTGAATTTTAGAATTATTTTGATGTATTTTGAAGAAAAACCCATTGAAATTTTGATTAAAATTGCACTGAATTTATAGGTGAATTTGGGGAGGCAGTCAGGACTAACAAGTATTCCTGTCAGGGAACATAATTATATCTGTTTATTCTGTAGTTATCTGATTAACATTTTAACCTAGATCTCCCTTGTGGGTTGGTCTTTTTTTCTTCTAAAACAATGTGTTAAAATGTATTAAATGTATGTTCTAGGAGGAGTTGTTTTTATTTTTGAAAAAATATTCTAGGTAACGCAATTGTGGAAAATTCATACACTGTTGCAGCATGTAAAGAAGAAAGTACTGTTTCTGAAGGTGAGAATATTGTTTTTCAAACTTTCAGTCATCATAGCACCTCCACCCTACTTGAATCATCTATACTATTAACTTGTAATAATTTTCTTAAAATTTGCTAAAGAAGTGGCTCAGTGCCCGTAGCTCGGTGGTTAGGGCTCTGGCCACATTCTTGGAGGCTGGCGGGCTTGAACCAGGCCCGGGCCTGCTAAACAACAATGACAACTTCATTGGGCGTTGTGGCAGGCGCCTGTAGTCCAGCTACTTGGGAGGCTAAGGCAAGAGAATAGCTTGGGTGCAGGAGTTGGAGGTTGCTGTGAGCTACGACACCACAGCATTCTACTGAGGGTGGCAAAGTGAGACTCTGTCTCAAAAAAACAAATTTTTTTTGCTAAAGAAACCCAAAACCATAGCAATAAGAGCTGTAAATTTGTACATTGATTTACTAGTTATTTTTTAATGTATATTAAATAAATACATAACTATTTCAAAATGAAACATTGGCAAAGTGAGTAGAAGTGTAGGTTCCAAAATTAAGCTTTTATGGTTTTATTTTATTTTATTTTTTTGAGATAGAGTGTCATTATGTCACTGTTAGTAGAGTGCTATTGCATCACAGCTCACAGCAACTGCAAACTCTTGGGCTTAAGCGATTCTCTTTCCTCAGCCTCCCAAGTAGCTAGGACTATATGCATCTGCTGCAAGGCCTGGCTATTTTTTTGTTGCAGTTATCATTATTGTCTGGCAGGCCCCAGGCCAGATTCAAACCTGCCCTAACCACTTAACTATGGACGCTGAGCCAAGATTTTATGGTTTTAAATCCTAGTTCTTACCTCTCTTAACACTGGACAGATTTCTTAAATTTCTGTTTCAGTTTTATTAAATAAGGTTAATATGATACCTACCTTCTAGGATTATTAGGAAGTTAAATAGCAGGTGGACAAGCAGTCAGCATAGCCCTTGTACATAGATCTTCAACAAATATTAGTTATTATTAAATTCAGTAGTTTGTAAATACCTTGGTTCTCTTTCAAAGTTAATTCTCACATAAGTGTCTCATTTTTGAAGTACTTGCCCAGTTTACATTGTAAGAGTATACCATGATTTATGAAACTAAGCCCTTATCATTTTCTGTTTTTCCTGTCATTAAAAAAAAAGCACTAGCTACTCGGGAGGCTGAGGCAAGAGAATTGCTTAAACCCAAGAGCTGGAGGTTGCTGTGAGCTGTGATGTGACAGCACTCTACCGAGGGTGACAGAGTAAAACTCTGTCTCTAAAAAAAAAAAAAAAAAAAAAAAAAAAAAGAACAAAGATCAGTTCATAATATGTATCACCATATTTCCTTTCCAAAGGATTGTACTAATATGCTGTGCCTTGGCAAGTTGAAAGTTTATCATTTAAATATTTTAGGGGGAAGAGTAATGGGTTTTTAAATGATTGCTTGTTTTTGTTTTAGTTAAGAATTTATTATTCACCAGTCATTAAGGAACACATTAATTACTATTTACTCTTGTTGAATCTGTGCAGTTTTCTGAGAGATAGGTAAGCCTCTGGCTGTGTGTGTATTTGGGTATGCAGTTTATGTGGTGCTAGACATTGAGAAATTAGGATAATTTTATGGTGATATTTTGGTCAGAGATCTTAGGAATATCAAAATTCTCTCCAATTTATAGCCAATATTTTCAAGTGTATTGGGTTCCTGAGGGAGAGACTTGTGTTAAATATCTGTGCTGACAAATGGAAAACAAGAATACTTGACATTTTGTTCTTAACTAGGACTTGGGTATCAAACTCCAAGACAAAAGACTGAGTAAGCCTACCTGGTTCACATGGAAATGCTGGGGCTTTTTTGGACTCTAGTTGTCCAAACAACTCCAGCTTAAGTTGTTTCAAATGAAAACAGGCCATGAGATGAACATCTTCCATCTTCCCAATTATCAAATGCTCCTAGATCTTCCCTTATGATGAGTTACACCTGAGTTACACCTTTCTATCAGTTGCCTGGGATCATGAAATCAGAGAGAGCCCATTTGCCCTAGATGCCTGCTGATGTGGTCTTGGCCACCTGCCCTGGGCCTTTTCTGTCCAAGTAATAGGTTTGGTTCTAGTCCCTTCCTGAAGAGAAGCAGGGAGAGGTGACTGAAGCTTCTTATACCGCTTTAGTCACATGGAAGAAGTAGAAAAGTGAGCCCACACTTGTGTGCTGATTTTTTTTTTTTTTTGAGACAGAGTCTCACTTTGTCACTCTCAGTAGAGTGCAGGGTTGTCATAGCTCACAGCAATCTCAAGTTCTTGGGCTCAAGTGATTCTCTTGCCTCAGCTGCCAAATAGCTGGGACTACAGGTGCCCACCACAACGCCTGGCTATTTTTAGAGACAAGGTCTTGCTCTGGCTTAGGCTGGTCTTGAACTCCTGAGCTCAAACAGTCTACTACCTGCCTTGCCCTCCCAGAGTGTTAGGATTGGGGCATGAACTACCATGCCTGTCCTGTGTGCTGGTCTTTTAGTAGTGATTCTACCCATTAGCACACAGACCCAGTCATTGCTCTCAAATCTGCCTGAGAGTCAGGGAGAAAGAAGAGCTAGCTAGGCCTTCATTCCTTCCTTTAAAAGACAACATGTAAAAACTTTCAGCTGTAGCTGGGTGTGGTGGCTCATGCCTGTAATCCTAGTACTCTGGGGGCCAACGTGGATGGATTGCTAGAGCTTAGGGGTTCGAGACCAGCCTAAGCAAAAGTGAGATCCCATCTCTACTACAAATAGAAAAACTGAGGTAAGAGGCTTGCTTGAGCCCAAGAGTTGGAGGTTGCTGTGAGCTATGACACCACAGCATTCTACCCAGTGTGACAGCTTGAGATGGCAGTCTCAAAAAAAAACAAACAAAAAATGATTTCAGCTATTCTTAATCTTTGATTTTTCTCTTGGGTTGTTACTTGTCTCAAGTCAACCAGAAAGAGGTGGAGTTAAAAACTGGCTTGCTGAGTATTACACATAATCCATATCCTCCCTAACTATGCATCAGCCTACAGTGAGTGGCTTATTACTCATGAGATGTTCTCTTCTCTTGCTTAATGGTTCATGACATGTTCTTCATGTCCTCCTACCACTTGATCTGTTTTAAGTTTTCTTTGCTAGCTTATTCTGTGTCTGACCATTGAATGGTGATGTTCTACAGATCAGCCTTAAGACCCTCCTGCCATTCTTCTTTACCTAAACACTGACATCCATCTTACAAAATTTTTATCCCCACCCCGACCTTGCCTTTGATTACTTGATCTGCATATCTGATTGCCTACTAGACATCTTTACTTAGATGTGTTAAAAGTACTTTACATTTAGCATGTCCAAGATTTAATTCATACTCTTCTGAAAATAATTTTTGCTATCTCAGTAGAAGGCAGGAGTTCAAGTCAGAAACCTGAGGCTTATCCATGATCCTTGCTCCCTCTCCAGCAAATTTTGTGAATTATGACATACACACAGAAAAATCATTGAGTTGTGTATCTTTTATTTTGTTGTAGTAATCACAAAGCATAACCCTGGTAACCGACATTCAGGTCATTAAATAGAGCCAAAGCCCTTCTTAAACTTGCTATATGCTTCCTCCTCAAAAGTAACCTCTGTCCTGACTTTTAAGATAATCACTTTATTATTTTCTAGCTGAGAGTGCATCCAAACTTGATAATTTAGTTTTGCCTGCTTTTGAACTTTGTATAAATGAAACCATTTAGTTTTTCTTCACTTGGCTGCCTTTACTTAGTGTTATTTTGTGAGATTCTGTCATCTTTGATGGAGCTGTAGTTTGTTCATTAGTCATTGCTAAATAATATTCTACTATATGAATATGTCATAGTTGATTTATTTATTCCCTTTTTTGGTAGACATTTACATTGTGTCTAGTTTGCAATTACAAATACTGCTTCTGTGAACATTCTTGTGTATCTTCAATTTTACTTGGTAATGCCAGACTTTTCCAAAAAAATCACTACTTTAGATTTCTGCCAAAAATGTATGCAAATTCCTGTTTATTCACCTTTTTTTGCCAAGCCTTAGAATTGTCAGTCTGTTAAATTTTTTATTTTATTTATTTTTTTTTTTATTGTTAAATCATAGCTATGTACATTAGTGCAATCACCTGTACCCAGTCTGTTAAATTTTATTAACCATTCTGGTATACACGTAATGAGTTTTTGTGTATAACTGAGGTATGTTTCATACATAATAAAATGCAAAAATCTTAAATTCACAGGCTGAAGAATATTTTATGTATACATGTAATTATATAGCCACTACCCAGATTAAGGTACAAAACATTTCTGTCACCCCAGAAAGGTCTCTCATGTTCTTTTCCAGTCAGAAGCTGCTATTCTGACCACATTGTTTTGACTTCTGATCCAAGTTCATTTTGCCTATTTTCAAACTTCATATAAATGGACTAAGACAACATGTACTCTTGTGTGTCTGGCTTCTTTTGCCCAGTGTAAATTCATCCAAGTTATTGGTTATATCAGTTTATTCTTCTCTTGTTACTGAGTTATGTTGTTTGATTACATAATAGTTTATTCATTTTCTTATTGATGTACCTGGGTTTTGGCTATTGTGAATTAAGCTGTGAACATTCTTATACATACTCATATTCTTGGGTATATCTCTAGGAGTAGATGTCTGGGTCATGGGGTAAGTAAGTGTTAACTTTATTAGAAACTATAGAACAGTTTCCCAAAGTGATTGTACTAATTAACACTCCTTTTTGGTTTTAATTTGTATTTCTCTGATTAATAATGAGGTTGAATAACTTTTTTCTTTTTTTGGTCATTTATACATTTTGAGGAAGATTTATTAAAATCTTTTCCCTGTTTTTTTGCTGGGTGTTCTGTCTTTGGTATAGGATGTATATGTGTGGGGTGTGTGTAGTTCCCCCCCCAATATCTGTATTGTATGTATATGCTACTCTTTAACTTACCTTTCCTTTTTATTCTCTTAAAGGTGTCTTTTTTTTTTTTTTTTTTTTTTTTTAAGACAAAGCCTCAAGCTGTGACCCTGAGTAGAGTGCTGTGGTATCACAGCTCACAGCAACCTTCAACTCCTGGACTCAAGAGATTCTCTTGCCTCCACCTCCTAAGTAGCTGGGATTACAGGCGCCTGCTACAACACCTAGCTGTTTTTTTGGTTGTAGCCGTCGTGGTTTGGTGAGCCCGGGCTGGATTTGAACCTGCCAGCTCAGGTGTATGTGGCTGGTGCCTTAGCTGCTTGAGCCACAGGCGCCAAGCCTAAAGGTATCTTGATTAGCAAAAATTCTTAATTTTAATGTAGTTAAGGCCGAGCATGGTGGCTCATGCCTGTAATCCTAACACTCTGAGAGGCTGAGGCCAGTGGATTGCTTGAGCTCAGGTGTTTGAGACTAGTCTGAGCAAGAGCAAGACCCCATCTCTACTAAAAACAAAAAAATTAGCTGGGTATTACAGTGGGCACCTGTAGTCCCAGATACTCTGGAGGCTGGGGCAAGAAGATAGCTTGAGCCCAAGAGTTTGAGGTTGCTGTGAGCTATAATGCCATGGAACTCTACCCAGAGTGACATAGTGAGATTTGAAAAAAAAAAAGAAAAAGAAAATAAAATGTAAAAATGTGGTTAACTGTATTATTCTTTTCCTTAGTAATTAGGGATTTTTGTATCCTGGTGTGAATATACTTTATATTATTTTCTGTTACTGTTTTTCCTTTCATTTTTAGATCAACAGTCTGTATGGATGTATGTGTGTGTGTGTGTGTGTGTGTGTGTGTTCAGTTTTTTTCCTGTATGACGGTCTGATGATGATGATGATTATTATCATACTACTATTTATTGAAGAAGCCATTCCCTCCTTCACCGTAGAGCCCCCTTTGTCACAAGTCGGATGTATACAATTTGGCTGGGCACAGTGGCTGGTGCCTGTAATCCTAGCACTTTGGGAGGATGAGGCAGGATTATTGCCTGAGGCCAAGAGTTTGAGACC
This sequence comes from Loris lydekkerianus, assembly GCA_963574355.1. NCBI lineage: Eukaryota > Metazoa > Chordata > Mammalia > Primates > Lorisidae > Loris > Loris lydekkerianus. The sequence continues at coordinate 34,827 of CAUYPK010058604.1, read as the reverse complement.
AGCCTGAGCAAGTGAGACCCCATCTCTACAAAAAATACAAAAACTTGCTGGGTGTAATGGGATGAACCTGTACTCTTAGCTGCTCACGAGGCTGAAGCAGGAGGATCATTTGAACCCAGGAGTTTGGGCTTGCAATAAGCTATTTTCATAGTAACACTAAGATGTTATTTGCCTTACTCTTTCTCTCACAAGTGTATAATAGGGTTTTCCAGAGGCTTTATGGCTTGTGACGTTGCTACAGATTGAATGCAGAAGCACATAAGAAAATCCAGTTGTCTCCTATAAGTCAGACATTAACAAGATTTATACAATGTAAAACAGCACCACTCTTCTTGCTAAATTTTTTTTTGTTTTGTAAATGTTATTTTTTATTAAAAAATATTGCTCATGTTAGCATGTAATGGGTTTCTGGATAATATTAAATGAATGAATAAATATTAAATTTTTTTTGTTTAATTTCTAATGTGATAACTATAATTACTATAACCATAAACTAAGGTGGTTTAGAATCTGAATAGTTTGTATTAATGTAAGGCTAAAATGTTTGAGAATCATTATTTTAGTTTCATAAGTCTTGTTATCCAGTGGATAATAAGTCTTAGTTAAATGTGGCTCCTTCCATTTCCATATGTATTTTAGAATGAGCTTGTCGGGTTCCACAAGAATAAAGATTATAATCTTTTATTCTGTTCAGTCTTCCAATTCGTGAATATTATTTATGTTTTGGTCTTTAATTTTTTTCTCAATATAGTTATGTAGTTTTTGATACAGAGGTGTTGTACATTTTCCTAACAGAATTTTTGATGGGAAAAAAGTCTGCTTAGAACTAAACTTAAAAACTAACAAGAAAGTTACTGAAAAATACTGTAAAACTCTACAGAAGGACATAAAGAATTGAATAAATACTGAAATACAACTCTCATATTGAAAAGTTGTCAGTATCTCTAAATTGTTCTATTTCATATTGTTAGAAACATACTTTTTTACCTTTTGTGATTTCTAAAATTAAGATGTTTCTTAAAACTAATGACATGTTCCAGTCACTTCTGGCTGTATGATAAGATGTTAGGTTAGGAATGCCTTAGCCGATTTCTTTTACTTATTTTTCTTTTATTATAAGCACAATTCATGTGTAATATAAAAGTGTTTAAGTCTAAAAGGGCTATTTTAACTGGCATAAAATAATTGTGAATTTTACATGGAAGGTATCTTAAATTTAATGGAATGTAATCTGTAAATTCTATATAATCTCAATTAATATCTCAATAGGCTTTCCAGAATTTGATATAAAGTTTATGTGAAAGAACAAAAGTGAAAGTTTTTATAAAAATTATGAAAATCAGTGTTCTCTTAAAGGGGGTTAGTGCTATCAGATATTAAAGTATATATTGAAATTAAATAATTAATAGCACCAGATAACTAGAACAGATTTGAGGATACTGAAGTGGCCTCATTTATAGAAACATGATATATGGCAAAGATGAACACAGTGAATTCTTCAGCACATATATTGGATCAACTGTGTAGCCATTTGGAAAAAAGAAAGCTAGCTTGCTACCTTATTGTTTCAAAAAATTCTTTTTTTTTTTTTTTTTGAGACAGAGTCTCATTATGTTGTCCTCAGTAGAGTGCTGTGGCGTCAAAGCTCACAGCAACCTCAAACTCTTAGGCTTAAGCAATTCTCTTGAGTCAGCCTCCCGAGTAGCTGGGCAAAAAATTCTTTAGTGAGATAAAATCCACAGATAGTGAAATACACACATTTTTAGGTACCAACTCAATAAATTTTTACATATGTATACACAGAAGTAGCCACCACCCAGATCAAGATAAAGTCTTGATCCCAAACAAGGGCTCCCAAAATTCTCCATTATGTTCCTCCTGGGTAATCCCACTTTCTCCAAAGGTAACCATTTTTGTCACCTCTGTCCGCAGACTAATTTTATCCATTTTCTATCTTAAAATAGAGTGAATCATCTAGTTTGTCCTCTTTTGTGTCTAGCTTCTTTTGCTCAACATTATGTCTATGAGATTTATTTACATTGCATGTTGCTGTTCTTTTTTCTTGTTGTATAGTATTATGTTAATATGCCATATCTTCTACTGTTGATAGAAATCTTGCTTGTTTCTGTTTTTTGGCTAAAATGAATAAAATTGCTAAGAATATTTTTGTATATGTTTGGTAGCCATAAATAACTCATTTTCTGTTAGAAATGAGTAGAACTGCTGGGTCCCAGAATTCATATAGTTTAGTTTTGGTATATATTTAAAAAATGGCTCACGAACTTTTATGGAGCCCCTGTATTGCTAAACAGTTTTCCACAGTAATTATACTCTCACCAGTGATATATGTGAGAGTTCCACTTGCTATAAATTTTATAAAACCTCAGAAAACATAAAGAGAAAAGTTGATGAATTTGCATAAGAACAGACAAGCCATGCATGGCAAAAACTAGTATTAATATAAATAAAATTGGAATTGTAATGATAAACCGGGAAAAATATTTGCCATGCATCATGTTCAAAGGGCTCATTTTCTTAAAGGACCAGGAGTCCTTGACTAGTGGGCACATTCAAAGACAGTTCAAAGGAAAGACAAGTAGCTCTTAAACAAGTGAAATGATCCTCACTTTCAGTCATGACAAGAGAAAAGAAAATTGAAACTATATTGGAAGTATTTAAAATAGATCAAAAAGTTTGATTAACTGTTGGCTAAAGTGTAGGAAAATAGGTACTTCTACATATTAATCGTAGGATTCTAAACTCTATGGTAAGCAGTTTGATAATATCCAGTAAAATTAAGAATGAGCATACTTCAAGAAAGAAGTGTGGGTAGACTGTGATGTATTTATGCAATGGGATATTACTGAGAAAGAATGAACAAATTACAGTTTATGCAATAATATATACCATTCACAAGTATAACATTGAGTGAAAAAGCCAAACAGAAAAATACAAGTTCAAAAACAGAGTCAGGAAAATGTTACTCTTGGGGAGTTCACCATTAGGAAGACATGACGGGCTTTTAGGAGCTTGGTTCTGGTGGTTTTTTTTTTTAATCTGGGTGTTATTCAGGTGTGTTTACACTGGGAAAATTCATCAAGCTATAAACAAAGAATGTATGTACTTTTTGTGCCATACTTAAGTAAAAGTTTTTTTTTGAGACAGAGTTTCACTATGTTGCCCTCTGTAGAGTGTGTGGCATCACGGCTCATAGCAACCTCAAACTCTTGGGCTTACGCAATTCTCTTCCCTCAGCCTTCCAAGTAGGTGGGACTACAGGTGCCTGCCAAAACACCCAGCTATTTTTTTGTTGCAGTTGTCCTTGTTTTAGCTGGCCTGGGTTGGGTTCGAACCCGCCAGCTTGGGTGTATGTGGCCTTTGCCCTACCTACTGAGCTATAGGCGCCACCCTAAATAAACGTTTTTGTATAAATAAAAGTAGTTTGTATACACACAGCCACCTGTAAGAATCCACATAACCTTTGTTTTAGCAATTCCATTTTAGGTATATCTCTTTCTCTGTCACACATACACACTCACACATACATGTATATGTGGGAGTTAAATGGCATGAAGATATTCATTGCTGTGTTTGTAGTTACAAAAGTTTGTATAAAACCTAACTATCCATCAATAGGGAACTGATAAAATAATTAATGGTATAGTTATACAGTGAATTAATAGCAGCTCTTTAAAGGAGTAAGGCAATTCTGTATGAACTCATTTAGAGAAGTCTCCAAAATATATTAAATGAAAAGATTAAGGTGCATAAACAATATATATAGTATGTTATTTGTATGTGGGAGTATTTTACTTTACAAGGCATGTATATGCAAAGATGTATTCATAGACTGTATCTGATAGGACAGAAGACAATATTATATTAACACTTGCTCTCTCTGAGGAGTGGAACTTTTTTTTGTTTCTATGAATTTGACTACTCAAGATACCTTATGTAAGTGAAATCATACAGTATTTGTCTGGTTTATTTCACTTGGCACAGTGTCTTCAAGGTTCACACTATTTTGTGACTTTGAAATTCTATGCTTTGTCTATTAATTACCTATTTTTAAAAGAGCATTAAAAAGGCATGGCTTTATTCAGAGTTGGTAATTACATGGTAAAAAGTTGATCTCTGTGTATTAAATACCAATTTTGGTTGCAAAACAACTTTATGCCAAAGCACCATTGGCAGCCTGATTTCACTACTTGTTTTCTCCTTTTTTCATCTATAGATGCCAACCAAAATGCAGACTCTTCAAGTTCCCAGCCTTTTTACTCTGCTTACTTGTTTTCCCCGGGGCTTATTATCCAACATTGGCCCCCTTTCCTCAAAATCTACTCTTTACCCCAGGCACAATCTGGCTGTATATCAAGTGCATTACTTCCTTTTTGAGATTTTCTCCACATTTTTTACCAGGAAAAAAGATTTTTCGTTCCACTTGGTTTTCATTGTAGCGTCAAGATGATTATTCTAGAGCCCTGGGCAATAATATTGTTTCCCATGAATTGAAACTCATTGTTTTCAGTAGGATTTTTGACTGGATATGGGAACAACAGCAAGTCAAGATGACTCTGAAATTATGGGAAGACTATGTATTCATTAACTAAAATGGGTGAAAGCAGACTCTAGGTGGAAGATAAGTTTTTGAAAATACTGGTTTGAGATTTTGGCCTGAAAACAGCTGGACCTGTGAGCTAGAAATGAAGACTTAAAAAAGAGCTTCTCATTATAAACTTTGTGTGTGTGTGTGTGTGTGTGTGTGTGTAAAATATAAAGAAGAAACCTTAACACTTTAAGTGAATTAACTTCTGTTTTATGCTCTAGTTTACATACAAGGTAACCATAAAATTCATGTGCAGTTTTAAATAGTTGTCTATTTTAAATTGCACATGAACTTCATGGCCACCCTGAATATATAACATGTTTTAAAATGTAATTGAACCAGATCAGTGGCAGGTGCCTGTAGTCCCCATGACTGGGGAGGCTGTGGTGGGGGATCTCTTGAGCTCAGGTGTTTTGCGCTATAGTACACAATGTGAATTGGGTGCATACTGAGTTTTGCATCAGTATAGTAACCTCCAGGGACTGGGGGATACCACCAGGTAGCCTAAGAAGGGAGGACCAGCCCAGGTTGGAAATGAAGCATGCCAAAACTCCCATGTTGATAAGTCATGGGATACCCATCTCAAAAAAGAAAAAGAAAGTGGTTGAGATTACATTGTGTATTTTGCTTTTTTCTCCCTCGGTTCTATGCACAAATGAAGAAATCCAGGGCCAATCACACAGGATCCTTACGTTGAGAATCAGCAGCAAAAGAGTTCGTAAATGAAATCATGCGACTTGTTGAAATTACACAGGGTGAGATCCTGCACGGATATAGGAAAAAATGTGACAAGAACAGAATTTTGGAAACTTCCCTAGATTTTGCTTAAACTTGCCTTGAATTTTGAGGCTTCAGGAGTAAAATCATAATCAGAGAGGTAGGAGAATTAAGAGGTTACTGTCAAACTAAGAATAGAGTACATTCTAAGAGAAAAAGGAGTAAAGTACTCTTTATGTTACAAAGGTAGAGCTGGATGAAGACTAAGACAAAGCTCTTAAGATACGAAATTGAGAGACTGTTAGTTGATTTACAATATTTGTGCTATTTAATAATGGAATAGCAAGGATAGGACTTACCTAGCTACTGTAAGCAATTAGAAAATTGAACAATATGTGAAATGGCAGTTTATAGACATTAGATAACAAGTAATATGGGACTATGATCAGTGGAGGATGGGAAACCAACCGAGCTCTATGGTTGCCCCAGTTTATTTTGTGGAGGTAGTTTTTAGGCTGCAGAGCTGGGATGGGGAACCCAAATAGAGCCTAGTGGTCTTATTGAGTTGAGGAGACAGGAGTTGGGAGGGGAGAAAGCAGCTATAATTTGTAGGGCAAAAACTTCAGAAGTAATGTACAGAGGTCTCCTTGACGCTGAGTTCTAATGTACAAATGCAAGAGAGGAAACCACCTGAGGTCAGAGAAAGATCCCTACTAGAAATTAGTAGGCAAAATGATTCCTGAAACTCACACAGAAGTCAGAATAATCTGTATTCCTACTAGCTGGAGTAGATACAGGGCACCTAAAGGGTGTCCCCTTATTTATATTTTATTTTTTTATTTTTTTGCAGTTTTCGGCCAGAGCTGGGTCCGAACCCGCCACCTCCAGCATATAGGGCCCACACCCTACTCCTTTGAGCCACAGGTGCTGCCAAGGGTGTCACCTTTTTAATGATGAGGCTAAGTTAGCCCTAAATTAAAAGTTGCTCTGGACCCACCCCAACACATTAGAAATACAAGTGTTGGAGGATCCAGCAGATTTTAAGAAACTTAACTGTCTGCCAGAGAAACACAGTTAAGTTAAATAATACAGTGAAATCCAGCACCCAAAGCATACAACCTATAATGTTTGGCATTCATTCCAAAATTATTAGGCAAAAAAGAAGGAAGGAATTATCAGGCATGCATACAAAGAACCAGAAAGATACAACTTACAATCAGGAAAGAAATCAGTAGATCAATGGAAATAGATATAGAAATCATGGAGATGATGTAGTCAAAAGAAAAAGACATCAAAACAGCAATTATAAATATGTTCTGTGTGTTCAAGAAAGTGGAGGAAATGGTTAACACAATGAGAAGCGAAAGGTATAAAAAAGACCCAAATAGAACATCTAGAGTTAGAAATGAAATGACAAATACATGGATGGGATTATTAGCAGATGAAACGCTGCAGACCAGTGAACTTGAACACACAGTAATAGAAACTATTCAAAATGAGAACAGAAAGAAAAATGGAGAAATTAATAATGACTAAATGACTAAAACAGGGACAGTAGTTAGCAACAGAAAACAGTGTAACACACGTATAATTGGAACCCCGAAAAGAGAGAAGGGAGAACAGAAAAAGGATTTTTAAAAATAATGCCTGGAAAATTTCCAAATTTGATGAAAACTATAAGCCCACAGATTTAAGAAGCTCAGCACATCCCAAGGTAAATAAATATAAAAGAAGCTACGTCAGGGCACACATAATCAAATCGCTGACAACAATGAGAACCTTGAAAACAAACACATAAAAAGTATGCATTATGTACAGCATAAGAACGATAAGGGTGACATTTTTTAAATCAGAAATTTAACAAATTAAAGACAAACGCAGAGACATCTTTATAGTGCTTTAAAAAAAAAAAAAAAAGCCTACCTGCCTGAGGCAAGAGAATTGCTTAAGCCCAGAAGTTGGAGGTTGCTGTGATCTGTGACATAACAGCACTCTACTGAGGGTGAGGGTGACAAAGTGAGACTCTGTCTCTTTAAAAAAAAAAAAAAAAGCCTACTGTTCTTTACCTAGGAAAAGACATCCAGAAATGAGGGCTGAAATAAAGACTTCAAACAAATGCTTAGAGAATGTGGTGCCAGCAGATCTGCACAAGAAATATTGAAGTTGTTTAGGCGGAAGGAAAATGATCTAAAATGGAAATTTGGTTCATTCCTGTAATTCTAGCACTCTGGGAGGCTGAGGCAGATAGATCCCTTGAGCTGAAGAGTTCAAGATTAGCCTGAGCAACAGCAAGACCTTGGCTCTACTTAAAAAAAAAAAAAAAAGAAAGAAAGAAAGAAAAACTAGCTAGATGTTATGGCAGGTTCCTGTAGTCCCAGCTACTGGGGAGGTTGAGGCAAGAGGATTGCTTGAGTTTGAGGTTACTGTGAACTATGATGCCATGCACTGTACCCAGTGCTGAAAATGGTAAATACGGGAGTAAAAATGAGACATTTATTCTTATTTTTTAATCTCTATAAAAGACACTTCCTTTGAGAGTGACTACTACAAATAGGTATGGGGTTTCTTTTGGGGGTGGTGAAAATTTGCTGGATTTAAGGTGATGGTTGCACAACATTGTGAATCAAATAATTAAATAGCTTTAAAAAGATGGTTGTTTAAAGCAAAAGTAATAGATTTTACAACACATAGAAGTAAAGTGTATGACAATAGCTCAAAGAGCGAAAGGGAAGGGGAGGGTATAAGAACCACTGTAAGGTTCTTATACTGTATGTGAAGTGGTATACTTAAGTGGAAGACAGACTGATCAGTTAAAGATGTGTAATGTAGGCGGCACCCATAGCTCAGTGGGTAGGACCCCCGCCACATATACTGACCGAGGCTGGGGGGTTCGAACCTGGCCTGGGCCAGCTAAAACAACAAAATAGCCAGGCATTGTGGCGGGCGCCTGTAGTCCCTGCTACTTGGAAGGCTGAGGCAAGAGAATCACTTGAGCCCTAGAGTTTGAGGTTGCTGTGAGCTGTGACACTCTACCTAGGGTGACAGGAATAAAACAGATAAAATGAAGAGTAAACAGTTTTAAGTCATATCAGTCAATTACTACATTAAATGTTAAGTCTTGAACAATTCAGATTTTTTTTAAATAATTCAGATTTTTAAAGAAACTTAGCAGAGTATAGGAAATTAAAATTACTTCCATCTCATTGTCATTAACATTTTAGTGCCCTTTCGTACAAGTTGATTTTTGTCTATATGTATGTGTACGTGTATATTTGTATATGCATACAAATGTATTGTGTATACATAAATATGTACTTTTTAAAAGAAATAAATTAAGATTATGCTCTTTATTTTCTTTAACTTTTAATCATGAATGTTGAACTTGTAATAAAATATTTGAAAATGGCTTTTAATGTTTGTATAGTATTCCACTGAATGGCCAAATTGTAATTTGTTTCATCCTAGTTTGCCATATAAGTTGTTTTTTAGTTTGACATTTTAAATAATGTTGTGACGAGCATTCTTGTATACCTCTATGTAAATATTTACATGTAAATCTTTATTTTCTTAGAAAAATATACCTAGAAGTGGAATTGTCAAATTTACATCTATAGTATATGAGAGTGCCAATTTAACTTTATTCTTCTCTATATGTAGAATTAGTTTTAAAAAGTTGCCTATAGATTTTTTTAAAATTTGTACATAACCTGATTGCCGCCTCTCACTGTGCTACCCCCAGCACAATAAGTATTGCTTGTGGAATACTTATTTTCTCTTTGAAGTTGGAAATTCTATCAGAATCTGTATTAAATTTGGCTAAAACACAGAACATGTATGTTTATTGTTTCCTTACTTTTCCTCCCTCTCTTCTTTATCAGCATAGTTTTCTTCATTAATTTCTTTGGTTATTACTTCAGCTTCATTTCTTCTAGAATATGAACCTTTTCAGGGCTCCTTCCATATCTGTCTTATTCACTATTTTATCCTTAGTGCATGACTGTAGTATACTAGATACTTAATAAATTTGTCAAGAGAATACTAGTGGTTTTCTGCAACTCCTGTTATTGGTAAGGTTGATCTTTATAATATTTCTAATGCTTTTTTCTTTCATCCTTTTGATTAGAGTCGTAGGATAATTCATTTTTTTGTAGCACTGATTTGTGTTTGGTAATGTTTCATCTACTATTTACTGCTCTATTGCTATTTTGAATTTGGAAAACCATGTGTTTCATTTTTGTGAAATCTTTTGTCATCTTAGATGTTCCAGCTTCATGTTTACATATGCAAAATTCTCTCAAATTCTTTTAAAACATTAAGTACCATGCATTTTATTATTTTCCCTCAATTTATACCAGCTATTTTGAGGCTGTTAAGTTTTTGTATCTGTTTTTTTTTTTTTAGCTCCAGAGTATTTAAATTTCAATATTGAGTCTGTCTTAAAACACATTAGGACTGGCAAATAAAATGGAATATCTATTTTTTTCTTTAACCCATCCATTTCCACACACAATTAAAATATGTGTGCAGTTTGTGAAATTTTTATTTGTAAAGATTGTCATGTGAGATTCTGAGGAATCGCAGACATTACTGATTTCCTAAGCTATTAAGGACTCCAAGAGGTGGAGAACTGGACCAAGGAAACAAACAAAGCTGTTGTAACAAACTACCTATTTTTGAGAGGACCACAAAATCAGAACTTGAAAGAACTGGAGTTATTCCTTTATTTAATAACACTGGAATTTGGCCCTGGGGACCTAAAGATGAGTGTAAGTTTCTCTTCTCAAGGAGTTCTAATGCAAAATCAGTGCAGCAGTGGTGGTGTGTGAAGGTACAGGTGAAGGAATCCATAATTCATAGTCTACATTCTTTTTTTTTTGAATCAAGCATTCAATTGGAACATAGTCTACATTTTCTCCAAAAAGGAGCCTGGAGAGACTTATTCAGACTGTAGGAGAGTTGGAATTTTGTTTGGGGGTAATCTGTTTGGAAACCTTGAATTTGTATTGTTGCCAGTTACAGGTTTCCCCCCCCTAGTACTTATAAGTCCCCACATAGAGGTGGAAAATGAACCTAGTGTATTTACTCAAAGAATGTGATTTGCAGGAAAAGGGAACCGAACAAGATAATACCTTACAGTCAGCCTCAGTTTGGGATGTATGATTGCTAGAGGCTCGTTACTTTTCACTTTTAAATGTAAAATGAATCATTAAAACTTTCAGTAAAAAATGGAAGTTTTTAATTTCTTTCCTCATACCTGAAAACTGTTCATGGTAGCAATATTTCTGATGGCCTCAGGCGGCTTCCTCTTTCTGATTACTAGCCTGAAAGAACAGTTTAGACTTGCTTTCTCATTCCAGAATGACCCTTACTAGACCTCCCAGTGTTCAGTTGTGATTACTGGCAAGATAAGCCACTGTGAATACTACTGTTTTGTTATCTTTTTAATCATGGAGAAAAGGTCTTAGTATTTCATTGCTATTAATTAGGCTAATGAGCTACAGAACTCTGAGCCAGGTATTTAAATTATTTTTCAAATTAAAATTCACTTGGACCTCAGGGAGTCTGAGATTACACTCAGAACATTTTGGTATTTCCAAAGGCAATTTTATTCCATTTAACTAGGTATGTTTTGTTTTTAAGAGGCTCTTCCTTCATCAGTTTGTTTTTCTTCTGTCACAGACAACAGTTTCAGTGGAACAAACACTGGGTTAAATTTAAAAATGTTGTGCTCCAGTCCCAGCTTTCATTATTGACTGTGAGAATGGGCAAGCAATGCATCAGCTCTGTTAACGCCTCTGAACTAGTCTGCATATGAATACTGACTGCTAAGACATTTTCCTATACACTTCAAATTTCCAAATACTTAAGTTGAAATTTGCTTCAAGTGTTAGCTGAATCTGAATTAACAGATTAATTCAGGATTTACCTGGATTTAACCTATTGACACAAACTCAAGATACAAGTAGCTATTTTAAGGCTAGCCCATTATTTCTCAAACTGGTAAGGCAAGAATTTAAAAGTTTTCATTCCATTATAGACTGATATGTTTGCAAATTGAAATACTATAAAACAATGGACATGTGAAAACACAAACTCAAGTAGTTTGTAATGCATAAATATAGCAATAAGAATGATGATGAAATCTGGACATACATAGTCACATACATGTTGATGGAAAAGAAGCCATGTTCTGTGAAAATAATTAAAGGAGGTTTATTCTGAGTCAAATTTGAGGACCATGACCCAGAGCCACACCGAAGAATCCTTGAGCAAGTGGACTCATGGTTACAGTTTGGTTTTATACATTTTAGGGAGATAGGAATTACAGGTGTGGTCATAAATCAATACGCAGAAAACATACATTGGTTTTTAGCCTCTAAAGGTGGGACTTCTGGAAGGCAGAAACTTATAGGTTATAGCTGAGTTTAAAGATTCTTTAGCTGACAATTGGCTGTTAGGCTTTGTGTAAAATACCAGGAGTCAGTGAAAAGGAATGCTTAAAGACAAAGGGTCAGTTAATTAGAGACTTAAGTATCAGACAGGCTGTAAGTGGTTTGTTACGTATATTAAGGACCCGTAAGTAAGTCTTGCATAGCCTTAGTCCTGTTAATGAGTCACAGCGGAAATCTCTAAGAAGGAGAGGAGGGTATGGTGAGGTATGTCTCATCTCCTTTCTCATGGCTAGCAACTCAGTTTTAGGAACCCCCTTGGCCAGGAGGGGATCTACTCAGTCACTGAGGGGGGTGGCCTTAAGATTTCATTTTAGTTCACATCCATATGGTTATTTTGCAATTGTAACTGAAATATAAGTTATGAAATAACAATTCCTTGTATTAAGCATCTAACCAATACTGAGAACAAATGCTCTTTTGTCAATATTTAAAGTTTTTCACATTACAAATGAGCTTACCTTATTAATTTATGTAGGTTGGATTGTAGACAGAACTGCCCTGTCTAAACTTTGTCATGCTTTAATTTAATAATACTCTTAAGCAAAAAAATCATTTTTACTGAGTTTTATTGATGGGACTAGAAGAAGAGATCTTAATAACAATTTCCTCAAGCTCAGGATATTCATTTCAGATTTTATCCAAAATAAAGCAAGTGACACTATAGTCTCAAATGTATCCATTATCTTTGAACAATAGCCAGTTCCAACAGCTTATGCTGTAAATAGTTAAATTATCTTTAGATCAAAGAAACTGATTTGGTTCTGTTACATTTCCTTGTGTGTGGATCTCATTTGTCTGGAAAATTAAATTTCAAAATGTTCTGTTACATTTATAAGGTGTTCAAGGTTGGACAATTAAGTTTGTGAATTCATCCTAGAAAAAGTGCTTTGAAGACTGGAGTAGGCGCCGGCATTGGTGCATAAATGCCCAAGGGGAGTACTTTGAAGGTGACTGTTGTCATAGTCAGCAATGAGGTATGTAGTACTTTTTCTGGGATGAGTTCACAAACTTAATTGTAGGACCAGATAGGATAATAATCTGAAGAAACTGTTCTTTGAAGCTTTTAGCTTGTTTTTGCCCTTTAATCTGCAGTTGAAAAGCATATTGTGTTTCTTCTTTGTAAGAAAGTGTTAAGAATCATTAAAGTACTGAAGATAATGGACAAATTTGCCACTCAACTGGCATTCTTAAAAGTTGGAACGAACTTGTTTCTTATCTTGCAAAAACACTAAATTTGTTCTGTAATTCAAATTCCCCCTCAGTAATCATTGTTTTAGTATTAACATGGTTTCAACATTACTTCATTAACAGTTGTTTATAATACACTTTATCAGCACATAATAAAAACATAATTGCTGATGTTTTAGCATTTACATTTTTGTGATTTTTTTTTTTTTTTTTTTTAATGACAACTACACATTCTGTGTAGTTCAACTGAATTTTGTCTGTCACTGGCTTAAGCTCCTTATTCTGGGGAATTACTCCAGAAGGTTTTCTTGTCATTGCAGCTGTGCCATCAGAACATTCTTCTGTACAAAACTCCAGATCACTTTTGTTGCCAATGTAATTCTTCATAGTTTTACTCAGTACTGAACTAGTTGTGTTTGTTGGATGTAAAACTGTGAATAAGAATTCTTCCTTCATATCATCATCATGTTCAAATAGCATATTAGCAAAATCTGTGTGCACTTGTCAAATGAAAAACACTTTGCAAGTTTTGATTTGTAAATTGTTCTTCTATATCATTATTCTAAATGTGGCAAGTTGTGGTATCATCAGAAAGTACAGATTTACCTAGTATTTCCAAGTAAACATTTTGATGTAAGTGATCATTCACCTATTCCTTGACAGTTGTATTTAGCATTTTCATTTTATTAATAGCAATCCAAAGTGCTAGGATAGTAAGCCTATAAAACATTTTTGGATAAAATGCTGTTTGTCTGCTTCTGTTAGCTTTTTACTTTTAGTATACTTTCAAAGAATTCTTTCTGTTTTGAATTTATTTCTGTACATTTGTTTATAAAGGCCCCTTAAATTTTGATGGTTTTGTTACTACATTAAGCAGTATATATGCAGTTAACACACTATGATGGTAGCACTTCACTGCTAAATATGGTTGTAAAACTGAACTCAGTATATGAAGGATCATATTCCTGAGTGAAATAGTACAACCTCTTTTGGTCTTCAGATTTACTTCTTTTACTCATTTCATTTATTACTACTGGTGTTTTCAGAGAAAATATGTCTTTTCCACCAAAAAGATGCTAAAAAAATCTACTGAGACTTGTTTATCCATATGTAAAACTCTGTTAAAAATAATAAAATAATATAAAATTCATTTTTCTTTTTTAATGTTAAATTATGAATTGAAAAACAGGCATAAGAAAAATGTTTACAGATTAAATAGTTATAAAAATGATTAAACCCATGCATTTTTCTCAGATTTTTATACTTTTGTTAGGTAGTTGGCAAAATAACCTTAAAATATTACGTGCAGTGTTATTCTCCTGTGCCTAACTAGTGCACATGTCATGCCATGTGTGACTACCACTGTGAGTTTGACAACACCTGGATTGGTTGTTACTCTGTTCAGCAAGAGGAATCCACTGATCATGCACTTGGATGCCATGGCATTGTCAAATGTCTGTAAAAGTTTCCTACTTTGTTTCCAAACTGATCTCAGCATGGATTCATAACAAATAGTTCATAGACCAGCACAGGTTTGTAGTTTGTGTTTTAATAGGCAGTGGACTAACTAGGTGATTTCATCATCTCCAAGAACACTGTAGGCTCATCTGCATTAATACGTCTAAAGAAATTGACCTACTTTGCTGTGTATAATGTGCTCCTGTGCATAATGCACACCCATATTTTTGGCCCCAACTTCCAGGAAAACACCCTTTGAGAAAGTGGCCAGCTCTCAGGCGAGAGAGACATATCTGGGAGGGACTAATGCTTCCCTGGTAAACATGCAGACTGCAGTGCTCTCCCATACTTGTCTACCTGTGAAACCTGTCCCTTCCCTCTCTTCCTAGGAGCCCTTCCATTCCTGCCACATTGGGGGTCATAGCTGAGATGGCCATTGTATGTGACTGGTCAGTGGGAGCTTCTGAAGTCATGCTTCCCCCAGGCAAGTGCAGGGCCTGTGCAGGGCTCCTGGTCCCCTCTGCATGGCCTGGCCTTAGGTCTTGGCCTTTGTTTTGCAAGACCGTGGCTGTAGCCCTCCTTGCAAGCCCTACGACAGTACCATCCCCTGATCACAATGCTTGGCAAAGGCTGCCCTGGTTCACTCCCACTGGATCTTGGATCCTCCCAGACTTTAACCCAGTGCACCCAGCAGTCCCAGGTGGGAGGGCATGGCAGCCCAGAGAGGCTCGCTGGGCTCCCTTGCTCCCGATCTGTACTATCCATGTATAATGCACATCCTTGTTTTTCCCTCAAAAATGTGGGCAAAAAAGTGTGCATTAACACACAGCAAAATATAGTAGCTAATTTTATGCATCTTTTAGAGGATTTATTTGATACCTATTATGTTACGCAATAGGGCATATTACATACTCTTGGCATATAATTCCATAGTATATTATTAAAGTAAAAACATTTGTGTTATTAGAAATAATAAATGCTGAAGATATCATTTATTTACTACTTATTACAGATAAGGACTAATATATTACATTTAGTCCTTATTACACTTTGATTTTCTAAAGTTGTACAGTGTGTTCAGGAAACTGCTATTTTAATTGGAATCTCAGGGCATTTAAAGTAGGTATGAACTGTTTTAAATGTTTAGGATGTGTGACTTTACTTATATTAGTGATGGTGGAGCTGTAAAGCATTGTTTCTTCTCTAGGAAGCTGTTAAGAACCACATATTGTGTAGTGGAACTTAGGGCTCTTTTGGAGATCACAGTGATTACAGCTGATACACTGGAGTGCATATATATCTCTTCATTTTTCTGAACTGCCTCCATTGGGTGTTAGAGTTTTTTCTGATTTATGTAATGGATCAATGAGAATAACTTCATGAAGATTTACATGTTGAATCTTCACTCCTGAAGGCCCCACTTGGCAAGCAGTATATTCCTCAACAGCTGAAGGGTGCAAAGAAGCTTCAACTTCCTGACACCATGAATATGTTTGCCGTCACTTGCACCTTTTAAAACTGTGCACTTAAGGCCTAGTATATAAGAATTTGTGTGGTGAGCACCTGTAGTCCTAGCTACTCGGGAGGCTGAGGCAAGAGGGTGCTTGAGCCCAAAAGTTTGATGTTGCTGTGAGCTATGACACCACTGCAAAAGAGTAAGACTGTCTCAAAACAACAACAACAACAAAAGAATTTGGTTCAACAGTGCTTCTCACACTGTGGTGAGGAACCGTCTTTCCCCCAATCAGTTGTGGATCAGTACTTTTGTAAAATAAGATACAAATGAAATATTAGAAAAATTAAAAAGATAAAAATACAAGCCACATTTTAAATTAATAGACTTAATACATAAAATTAAATTTCAGTATGTGTATCATAGGACAATTTTTATTTTCTATGTCTGCGTATTTCACCGAGGACTGGTAACAAACAGTTCAAGGGTCAGTACCTGTCCATGGAACCTCTTTTGAGTAGCACAGTGGTAGTTACCTAGCCTTGCATGTCAATTTCTGTATGTTATTGGCAGGACTCATGTATGGGTATCTATTTCAGAGAGGTGATGAAGTGTCAGTAGTAAAATCCCAAAGAGCATCACGTGGGGCAACTTTTCCCACAGCTCCTAAATGTACATGTAAGAGCCATCTTGGCTTCTACTAACTGTGTAAACTTTAAATATAATTTTTTTTTTTTTTTTAATTTCAAAATGTTAAGGGGGTACAAATGTTTTGGTTACATGGATCACTTTTGTTATGCTTGAGTCACGGCTATAAGTATGCTCATCATTCAAATTAGGAAAACTCTTGAATTTTGATGAAACATACTTTATAGTCTTTTTTTTTGGTAATGAATTTTATTTAGAGGGAGGTCCTTCTCTGAATTGTGGGAAACTTTCCGGTTCTCTTTAGAACTGTTGCATAAACCTTGATTTTTTTTTTTTTAGCTTGTGCTATGGAAGGAGATCTGTACTTGTTCTTTATTGTGCTACAATTGTCAAATAGGAGCTGTGCTTTTATCACTAGATCAGTGTTCCTCCACCCAAATCTTCACACCCTGTGCCATCAGAAGGGGAAAAAAGGAGAATATTTAATTACCAGGATAGACATTTAGAAGTGTGGTTGGAATGATATGGATGAAATCATTAAGGAAAATTTCCCTGCATTTCTTTGATGTGGCTATTTGTGCCAAAATAAGCTTCAGGGCCTCCCTCTAATACTGAATATATGCCATAGTTTCCAGGGCTCCCAAAACACAGAGGTGGGGATTGGAATGGCCCCTTGACTCACCTAGGACTGGCCTTTATATCCAGAGTTTAGATATGTCATAAAAAAATTTAAAAGCACCTTGAATTTTGTGTGGTCTTTTAAGATAGTTACTGTAAGTAGTCTTCAGTGCCTACCTATCTTCAGGCTGGTCAACTGCTCTCACTTGTGTATTCTTTTTCTTCCTCATGACACTTCTGTTTTGCTGCCACCTCTTATGTCCTTTCCTCTGTGTCTATTGTGAATAAATTCCCCTTCTTACTTACATTCCATCTTTCCCTTTACAATTTTATCTTGGTGAAACGCACCTCTTTGAACACTGTTTTGAAGGACAATTGCTTATTCTTTCTCAAAATCCGCATATCGTGGAGTCCATCCAAAATGGTCGTTTTTTTGCTCCCCCTTTTTCTTTTCTTTTTTTTTTTTTTTGCAGTTTTTGGCCGGGGCTGGGTTTGAACCCAAAACTTTCAGTATATTGGGCCGGCGCCCTGCTCACTGAGCCATAGGTGCCACCCCGCTTCCCCTTTTTCTTTCAAGTTAAGTTTTTTCCACTCTCATACAGAAATTTTCCCTCTTGAGTTTTATTCCTTCTCATTCCTTAAACCAATCAGGAATATTTATTTCATAAGCATTTCTAGATTGTTTTATTATTATTACTATTTTTTAAGACAGAGCCTCAAGCTGTCACCCTGGGTAGAGTGCTGTGGCATCACACCTCACAGCAACCTCCAAATCCTGGGCTTAAGCGATTCTCTTGCCTCAGCCTCCCAAGTAGCTGGGACTTACAGGTACCTGCCACAACACCCAGCTAGTTTTTGGTTGTAGTTGTCATTGTTGTTTGGCAGGCCCGGGCTGGATTCGAACCCTCAGCTCTGATGTATGTGGCTGGTACCTTAGCCGCTTGAGCTATGGGCACTGAGCCTGTTCTATTATTTTTATTCTTAGGAGTCTCTTAAGAGTTTCCGTTTACTTACTCTCCTACTTTGGTTTGTAATTTTTGATTGTGAACTTAATTTCAGCACTGTTATTTGTCCCTCTCTGAACGTTTTTCATGTTTTCAAAGATAGAGTCACTCTGTCACCTATGCTGGGGTACACTGGTACCATCATTGTTCACTATGGCCTCAAACTCCTGAGCTCAAGTTACCCTCTTGCTTTTGCCTCTTGAGTTCCTGGGACCACAGCTAAATGCCACTATACCCAGCTAGTTGTTAAATTTTTTACAGGGACCAGATCTTGCTCTGTTGCCCAGGTTGGTCTGGAACTCTGGCCTCAAAGCGATCCTCCCACCTTGACCTCACAAAATGCGAGGATTACAGGTGTGAGCCACCACATCTGGCCTTAACGAGAGACTTTTAAAAAAGTTTCTTATTTTGGAAACCTTCAAACATACACCAAAAGTAGAACAAAAGTCAATCAGGTAGTATCAAGGATCTCATATACTCATCACATAGCTTCAACAGTTAACAACTTGGTGACCTATTATGTTTCATTTATACCCCTATCCTTTTCTCCTTTCTGGATTAGCTTAAAGGAAATCTCATGTAATATTTCATATTTCAGTATGCATCTCTAAAAGGTTATTCTTTTTAAACTTAACTGCAACATCATTATCATACCTAAAGAAAACCAATGTCTTAATATCAAATATTCGGCCAGTATCCGTATTTTCACTTGTTTCATAAATGTTATGTTTACATTTAAGAAAAATTTCAGTTTTATCTAAATGAGGATTTAAAGTAAGAATACACTATGCAGTTGCCTGGTAGTGACTGTAATCTGTAATCTCCTTTTGTCTCTCTGTCCCTTGTAGTTTATTAAAGAAACCAGTTTTTTTGGTCTAGTAGAGTTTTCTATAGTCTGGGAAATTGGTAGTTGGATCTAGGCAGGGGTGTTCGACCTGCAGCCCATGTCTGCATACTGATTTTGTGAGCCTGTTTTGTTTGTTTGTTTGTTTGTTTGTTTTTGGCTTGTCTGTGGTATTGGATGTCACAAAAAGTATGTATGGACCTTTTTTTTTGCTAATCAGCTTCCATTAGTGTTTGCATAGTTCATGTGTGCCCCTAGACAACTGTTATTCTTTCAGTGTGTGGCAGAGGGAAAAATAGGGTGGACACCCATGCTAGACGTTTGATTTTTTTTTTTTTTTTTTTTGAGTGGGAATGGGGAAGCAAGACTACATCTTTTTTGTCATGTAGTTACCATTTATTTATGTTCAGTGCCTGAATCATTAATTCATTAGGTGTTGCAAAATGGCAATAGTCCATCATCCATTCTTTATTAGCTAGAATATTTATATAATGACAAAGCCTCCCATTGTCTACTTGATTACCAAAGGACAGTTTGTATAGAGAAGGAAGGATATGTGCATGTTTCTTTTTCCTCTTGATTTGCCAGTTTTCAAAATAATGAGTTGGCTGCCTAGTATTTTCAGTGATGACTAATTAGTTCATATCATTATATAGTCATAAAATTTTAACATTATTGATGTGCTTCAGTCCTTTGCAGTTATTACTGTTGCTAAAATCATGTTCTGCCTGATACTACGACTTTTAACATGACATTAGTAGTCTTTGAGAGCTGCTTTGTTATCTGCTATAAACAGAAGTTCTTGGCTCATCTTGTGTATTTCCTGCCCCCTACCTGAAACTAGCCATTTCTTCAATGGGTCTTAATTTCTTTTAGGGTGAAATGGATTAAGAAGACCCCGACCAAGGTCTTACTACTCCTGATTGGTCATTGAGATATAGGGAGTATCTTTTTGAAAGATAACAGTGTGTGGTGAGTTTCTATACACCTACTTCAAGTCTATTGAGTGTCTATCTCCTGTATCTTTTCTCTTTTTTTTTTCCATTTTAGCAGTTTTTAATGCAAGTTGTATATAAGAGTATTTTATTCCTTATGTGCAGTGGCTTATGACTGTAATTCTAGCACTCTGGGAGGCCAAAGTGGGTGGATCGCCTGAACTCAGGAGTTTGAGCTTAGCGGGAGCAAGAGCGAGACCCCATCTTTAAAAAAGTAGCTGGGTGTTGTGACAGACACCTGGTGTTGTGACAGGCGCCTGTAGTCTCAGCTACTCAGAAGGCTGAGGCAAGAGGATTGGGTGTAAAGTCTAAAGTGAGGATGAAAGCCTCCTAAATCAATGCAGTGAGAATAGGTGTAGAGGAAAAAGAACAGAAATGAGAAGCATTAGAGAAGTAAAATCAATAAGTCTTAATCACCAACTTGAAATGTGGGGATATGGGGTTGGGGGAGGCATGGGAAAGCAGTAAGGACAAGTTTTGTCTAGACTCAAACCCAGAATTTGAGGTTGCTGTGAACTATGACGACATGGCACTCCACCAACATGGCACTCCACCACTCTGAGTGAGACTCTGTCTCAGAAAAAACAAACAAACAAACAAACAAAAAGATTATTTTATTCCTGCATCTTAATTATTCCTTGTACTTGCCCTTTTTCTTTCATATTTGGCAAGATTTGTCTTTCCATTCAAGGATCTTTCTGCAGTTTTTGTCTAGTTTAAGGCAGTAATAACCACCTTGCTGGTATGAATGCCCACATGGACAGTTGTGCCATTAGATTTTTCCTGCTGCACTTGCTCAGTGTAGATGACATATTTCTTTCTGTAAACCTGGACTACTTTGCCAATCTGCCAATCTTTATAGTGCCCCTGCACAACCTGAACTTCATCATCCTTTCAGATGGGCATGGACTGAACATTGTACCTCTGTCTTAGTTCTTTGGAAAGAGGGGAAGACATAACCTTCCTGCGAATGTGGGACGGTGTATTGAAATGTCTTTTGCGGTTCCTGCTTTGATCAGAAGTCACAAAGGGATTGAACTGCTTTTGGAGTTCTGCCTCTTCAGCAGTGGCCACGATAGGGAAGAGTCTAGACAAAACTTGTCCTTACTGCTCTCCCCATGCCTCCAACCTACCCCATATCCCCATATTTCAAATTGGTGATTAAGTCCTATTGATTTTACTTCTTTAATGCTTTTCGTTTCTGTTCTTTTTCCTCTGCAGCTATTCTCACTGCATTGATTTAGGCCTTCATCCTTGCTTTATTTAGGCTTTACACCCTTCCATTCTGCCTTTCATGTGGCTATAAGGATATAGCCTAAATTCTTATTGCATAGGTCAGTCAGAGTTCCTTTAAGTCTCCATGATTTGTCTTCTGTCTACTCCTTCCCTGGCACACTCTCCACCAGCCATTTGAAAGCACCTGTGGTTTATAATAACCTGCATATTATCGATACCTCTCATGTTTTTCTGCCTTTGCTCAGCTGCTTATTCTTTGTCGCTTATGCTCTTTCCTCTTTTATGATACCTTTTCCCCAACATTTTATTATGAAAAATTACGAACATACAGAAAAGTTTCAAGAATTTTATAGAGATTGCTTATGCACTTGCCACATTCTACCATTCACATTTTAGTATATTTGCCTTATTATATGTCTATGCAAATATCTATCCCTATATCCAACCATCACTAAAAACTTTCTCCTAAATACTTCAGTATGCACATCATTAACTAGAGTTTATTATTTTTTTGTAGTTTATTTTCTTTTGAGCTAAACGTATATGCAAGGAAATACTCAGATTTGAAGTACATATTCTCTGAATTTTGACCAAAGTATGCACCTAAGCTGAAACATTATTGAGATACAGGGCGAGGGCAGTGGTTTTCAATTGTGGGTGGTTTTGCCTACAAGGAAACATTTGGCAATGTTGGGAGACGTTCTTCCTTGTCACAATTGGACAGATTGAGGATAGGTTAGTACTGACATCTAGTGGGTAGAGTCCAGGAATAGCTACAGTGACAATTTTTTTTCTCACTAGGGCCACTGCTAAGCTTTAAAACAACCATTACTATAAACTCCCCCTCCAAGTTTCATTATTTCTCTTGCCAATCATGTCCCTCCTTCCAACTTTCAGAGGTAAGTGTTGTTGTAATTTTTTTCTACTATAGTTTTAATTGTTTTAGAAGGTGGTATAAATGCAATCAAACATATACTTTAGGGCTATCTTGCCTAAAAAGAGAAATGTTGCCTGTGACTCTTCGTGTGAGTGAAAAGATTTTTCCATCAATTATAAAATAAATATCTTGTAGGGATGTGTATTGTGTGATATTTTCAGCAAAATTCCTTCAGCAGATGAAGCAAAGGCATTCATAACTGTTTCCTTTAGAAATTACTCAGATATAAAGTGAACATGCAACTCAGTGTGAGCAGTTTTCTATGGGAAAGATAGTAATGTTATAAAGACATTGATTTCTGGTGGTCCAGGTTGATTTGAGAGTAAAACCCATGTGAATGAATGGAGTACTTTTTCTTCAGCCAGGTTTTGATAAGAGGTGGACGGCATCCATTTCAATGTATATGTAAACTACAGATAAGTTGTGGTGCCAGTCAAGTAGAAAGCTACCAAATTTGGAGATCAATTATGAGTTAACTAAGGAAATTTGCCTTTCATTAATGTTAGCTTTGCAATTTTTTTCTCAAAGGTGTTACGTGAGAATATCTGAAGGCAAAGGAAGAGTCGTCTTCTTTTTTTTTCTTTTTGAGGCAGAGTCTCACTTTGTTGCCCTTGGTAGAGTACCATGGCATCATAGCTCACAACAGCTCAAACTCTTGGGCTTAAGTGATCTCTTGCCTCAGTTTTTCATTTTTATTAGAGAGAGGGTCTCAGTCTTGCTCAGGCTGGTCTTAAACTTGTGAACTCAAGCAACCCACCGCCTTGGCTTCCCAGAGTGCTAGGATTACTAGCATGAGCCACTGTGCCCAGTGCCCAGCCTGGAAGATTCTTTTTTTTTTTGAGACAGAGCCTCACTATGTCACCCTAGGTAGAGTGAGTGCTGTGGCGTCATAGCTCACAGCAATCTCTAACTCTTGGGCTTAAGTGATTCTCTTGCCTCAGCCTCCCAAGTGGCTGGGACTACAGGCACCCACCACAATACCTACCTATTTTTTTGTTGTAGTTGTTATTTGGCAGGCCCGGGCCAGATTCAAACCCACCAGCTCTGGTGTATGTGGCTGGCACCCTAGCCGCTGAGCTACAGGCACTAAGGTTGGAGGATTCTTCTTTAAAAACCAAATCAACAGCATAGTTGTGGATCCACTCCAACAGAAGCTTAAGTCACCAAAATTCAGTGTTACTTGTTCATCCTTGACAGCTTTGATGGTTAATAGTCATATGTTTATTAGTCATTGATTAATGGATTGATGTATTTATCAAAAGTTACATGTTTATCATTCATTCTCATGACTTTAAATGTTAGGTATATGCTAACAACTCCCAAATATTTATGTCTGACTTAAACTGCATATATCTAGTTGACCATGTGACATCTCCACTTGGATATATAAAAGGCGGTTCAAACTTGCATCCAAAATTAAATTATTGTCTCCCCAAAGTTTTCTCTTTCTTAACTCAGAAAATAGCAACTTTTCTTTCCAGCTGCTGAAGTCAAAAAACCTTGGTGTTGGGCTGGGTGCATTGTCTCACACCTATCATTCTAGCACTTTGGGAAGCCAAGGAGAATGGCTTGAGACCAGGAGTTTTACACTAGTTTTGGCAACATAGTAAGATTTCCTCTCTACAAAAGTAATAATGAATGAATGAATGAATGAATGAATGAATAAATTAGCTGAGTATGGGGCACACACCTGTAACCCTAGCTACTGAGAAGGCCTGAGGAGGATTGCTTGAGGCCAGGAGTTGGAGGCTGCAGTGAGTGCTGATTACACCTCAGCACTCCAGCCTGGGTGACAGAGCAAGACTCTTGTCTCTTAAAAGAAAGAAAATGTTGTCATCTTACACCATTTTCTTTGTGTTCACTGTGCATCTAATCTGTGAGCAAGTCCTGGTGGCTCTGCCTTCAGAATATCATGGATTTAATCATTTCTCACCATTTAGACTTCTACCATCTTAGTCTAAGCCACCATAGTTTCTGGTGTGATTATTATAGTCACTTCATAACTAGACTCTTTATTTCCACTCTTTTGCCTCATAGTCTGTTTTTAATACTACAGTCAGAATGATCCTTTTAAAATATAAACAGTGGCCAGAACTACCCATTGACTCCTGATTTCATTCAGAGTACAAATCAAAGTCATAATAATAGTCTAAAGACCCAGTGACCTGGTGCTACCCTTGCCCTGATGCTTTTTGCTTTATCCATTATTCCTGTCCCTTTCTTTTGTTTGCTCATTCAGTTCCATCCATACTGGCTTCCTGGCTGTCTGACAGGCCTGCTAGGTGTGTGCCATTGCTTTCTCACCTTAGTGAAGCCCCTCCCTCCCCACCTGACTTTAAATTTTGTGTGTGTGTTTGTTTTGTTTTGTTTGTTTTTGAGACAGAGTCTCACTTTGTCGCCCTGGGTAGAGTGCTGTGGCATCACATCTCGCAGCAGCAACCTCCTACTCTTGGACTCAAGAGATCCTCTTGCCTCAGCCTCCCGACTACCTGGGACTACAGGCGCCCGCCTCAATGCCTGGCTATTTTTTTTAGAGACAGAGTCTTGCTCTTGCTCAAGTGGTCTTGAACTGTTGAGCTCAGGAAATTCACCTGCCTTGGCCTCCCAGAGTGCTGGGATTACAGGCATGAGCCACCGTGTCTGGCATGACTTTAAATTTTGAATGTAAGTTTAAATAGCAGTTTTTTCAACCCTGTCCTGCCTCACCTTTGCTTGCTTTGTTTCTGTTTACTTGTTTTTCTTTCTCTCCATGAAGGCATATAATTTTGTCTTTTTTGTTTATTATTATATTCCAAGTACCTAATACCATGCCAGATATAAATGATGGGCACTCAGTAAGTATTTGTTGGATAAATGACCAGGTGTCTACAAAGTGGTAGACACTGTTGGGCATTGGATCGTCAATGGTGAATGATTCCTCTCCTCGTGGAGCATAGACTAGCACAGGAGACAAAGTAGTTGCTTAACACACAAATTCACATGTATAATTTGAGATAAACACTCCCAAGAAAAAGACTTTGGGTGTACACGTATGAGAGAAAATAACAGGAAGCTGACAGAAGAGGTAGGGAGGCTTCTCCTTGGTCAAGTGACAAAAACTGGAGTCTGTAACTTGAAAGTTAAGTAGCTTCTGTAGTGCCATGCCCTTTCTCATTCCTGTGCTGTATTTCTCTCTTTTTAAAATTAAAAATAGGCCAGGCAGGTTCAGCACCCATAGCTCATTGAGTAGGGCGCTGGCCACATACACCAAGGCTGGTGGATTTGAGCATGGCCAGGGCCTGCTAAACAACCATGACAACTGCGGGGAAAAAAAATAGCCGGGCATTGTGGCAGGTGCCTATAGTCCCAGCTACTTGGGGGAGGTTGAGGCAAGAGAATCTCTTAAGCCCAAGAGTTTGAGGTTGCTGTGAACTGTGACGCCACGGCACTTTCCCAAGGGTGACATAGTAAGACACTGTCTCAAAAAAAAAAAAGATAGCCTAGGCACCATAGTACATGTCTGTAATCCCATATAATTGGAAGGCTGAGGTGAGAAGATTGCTTGAGCCCAGGAGTTTGAGGCCAGCCTGGACAATATAGCAAGAATCTTGTCTCTTAAATTAAGAGAGAGAAAAAAAGGAAGAGAGAGAGGGAAGGAGGGGAGGAAAGCCAGAAGAAAGGAAGGAAGAAGAAAGAAAAGAAAAAAAGATATATCTTTCTAAGCACTGGTCACTTTTGTTAATTTTTGGTTTGTACTATTATACTTCTGTTTCCTATTTCCTGGGTTACTCTTACATTTATTTCTTCTGCTTTGGGGGGTTTTGACTTGCTGTTATTTTTCTCATTTTTTGAGATAGATACTTAGGGCATTTATGGTTATAATTTTGCCCTATGTATAATTCTAGCTACATCCTGTAAGTGTTGATAGCAGGATTTTTAGTAGGTATTTTTATAGATCTTTTACACAGTTAATTTAATTAATAATATGTTTGGATTTAAAACTAACATTTTAGGCTCGGTGCCTATAGCTCAAGCAGCTAGGGTGCCAGCCACATACAGCGGAGCTGGTGGGTTTGAATTCAGCTGAGACCCCCCAAACAGCAATAACAACTACGACCAAAAAGTAGCCGGGCATTGTGGTGGATGCCTGTAGTCCCAGCTACTTGGGAGGCTGAGGCAGGAGGATCGCTTGAGCCCAAGAGTTTGGGATTGCTGTGAGCTGTGACATCATAGCACTCTACGCAGTGCAGCAGCTTGAGACTCTGTCTCAAAAAAAAAAAAAAAGAAAAACCTAACATCCTAGGTTTGCTATTTCTCCTACCAGCTCTGTGTTCTTTTCTTGCCTTCTCTTGGATTAATCAAATATCTTTTATTATTCCACTTTCCCCCACTGTATTATCTTATTTATTTAATTACTCAGATGCATTCATTTACTTTTCTTTAAGTCATTACCCTTCAGATTATACAATGCATCTTTGGTTTATTAAAGTCTGATGTAAATTAATAGTTTTATCACTTCTCTGTCAGTTTGTGAACCTTGGGGTATTTATGCCTCATTTACTGCGCTCATAACTGTTGGGTCATTATTGTCGATTCTTTTAATTCTACATATTTTTGACTTCACAAGACACTGTTTTACACAGTCAGTACTCACTTAGTTTTCTTTGTATTTCTCCTTTCATTCTTTCCATCTTCACAGTGCCTTTGTCTAGGATCATGTTTCTTTTACTTGAAGAACTTCTTTTAGTGTGGGTCTGCTAGTTAACAAATTCAGTTTTATTCTGGGAAAGAAAAAGTTGTTTTTTTTACTTCACTTTCACATGTAATCTGAGTATAGATTGGTGGTTCATTGCCTTCTGGCCTCCCTTCTTTCTGTTGATGTTAGCTGCCAGTCCTATTTTTGCTGCTTTAAGAGTAATGTGTTCTTTTTTCCCCCTTTCTGGCTAATTAGGCTTTTAAAGATGCCTAATTTCTTTTGTTTCTGAAGTTTTACTAGGATGTGTTTGCATGAGTGTGTCCTGCTTAGAGTTTAGTATTTCTTGAATCTATGGCTTATTGTCTTCGTTCAGTTTTGGAAACGTTTTAACCATTATCTGTCTTTTCAAGTGTTGCTTCTGTTCCGTTCTCTTTTCTGTTTCTGCTGTAAAGTAGAACATTTGATCATAGGAAAGTATAACTGAGTTGGAGTTATTGAGGTACTGACGGAGGTAGTTGTTCATCTAGGTAGCATTGAAGTCTCTCAGATGATAGGGGTTGGGGAAGAAATAACAACTTAAGAAGCAGGCTCGGCGCCCGTAGCACAGTGGTTACAGTACCAGCCATCTACACCCAGGGGCCAGCTAGACAACAATGACAACCGCAACAAAAAAAGCTGGGCATTGGCAGTGAGCACCTGTAGGCTCAGCTACCTGGGAGGCTGAGGCAAGAGAACCTCTTAAGCCAAAGAGTTGGGAGGTTGCTGTGAGCTGTGAGGCCACGGCACTCTACCCAGGGCAGAGTCTCAAAAAAGAAAAAAGAAAAGAAAAGGAAAGACTTAAGAACCAGGAGCTAAAGGCTTCCTTGAATGAAAGGGTGTGAGGGTGTGATCTTAAGTATAATTATAAGGTGGTAACAGTGAGAGCCTGTCTAGTACATTGAAATGCACCTCAAGGGAACAGGAAGATTTGCAAGAGGGAAAGAGGAACAAAGTCATGGAAGCAAAAATGAAAAGGAAGGAGAATATTTTTCTTCCTGGCCTTGACAAATGAGACCCAAAAACATCTCCCCTTGAATGGGCTGCGAAGGAATTCATGTTGTGAGAGAACAGCTAATGAAGACCGAACTTGTATTTTTTAAAGTTAATAATTTATTCATCAATGAGAAAAAATTTCAGAGGAATAGCTGAGAAGTTTGGGAAGGAAGAGGAATGAGAAATTAGATTTTAAATGAAAGTATATTGCAGTTTGAGATTTATGGGATGATGGATGATTTAGGAAGCTTGACCGTATGGCAATGACAGGTGAAAGGGATAATGTGAGGGATAATGAGATCAGTCCTGTTAATTCTGAGATAAAAATGGGCAATCAGATTTTCTACCCTGATTACAAACACCTCTACTTCAGTTATAAGAATGCATGAAGTGATACCTTCTTGAAGTTTTAATGTATTGGTACTTGTGTAGGGTGACCTAGCCATCATAGTAGGCTTCTGAGTACATTAAACCTGGTATCTTCATACATGACTTGCTGAGGCTGGACATATCAGCTGCTCAACGTTTTTCAAGGTGCTGAGGTTTTAGAACCGCAGACTAGACCCTGGACCAAGGTAAATATACCGGGTTAAATACCACTTTGCAGCAAACTAGTCTCTATTCTCTGTCTTTACATGCTAGAATTGCATCATCTTTATCAATAGTGACATTAGAATGGTCAGATATAGGACTTGGCCAACTTTTTCCATTAAGGGCCCCAAAGCAAGTATTTTAATCCTCGTGGGCCATATGATCTCTGTCCCAACTACTTGACTATTACTCTGTTATAGTGTTTTTTGTTTGTTTGTTTTTTGAGATAGTCTCAAGCTATCACCTTCAGTAGAGTGGTATGGTGTCACAGCTTACAGCAACCTCCAACTCTTGGGCTCAAGCGACTCTCTTGCCTCAGCCTCCCAAGTAGCTGGGACTACAGGCTCCCACCATAACACCTTGGCTATTTTTTTGTTTTTGTTAACATTGTTTAGGTGGCCCAGGCTGGGTTTGAACCCGCCAGCATCGGTGTATGTGGCTGGTGCTCTACCCACTGAGCTTCAGGCACCACCTTACTCTGTTACAGTTTGAAAGCAGCCAGAAACAATATGAATGTGAATGGCTATGTTCCAATTAAACTTAATTTACAAAAACAAATAGTTGGCTAGATTTGGCCGTGAGCTGTAGTTTGACAACCTCTGGTGGAATAAAACCTCCAGGGTATTTTTCACTGGAACTACTGTCAGACTTTGTCAGTATACTTCATAGTAAATTTTTCATAAGCCACATGGTCTTCAAATTTTGTGAAAATCTATCTAGCAGTGTTTGCAATGTGGTAACAGAACAGTGATCAAATGCTTGGTTTTCTTCATGTGTATTTAGTGATGATTGACAGCTATGTGTATCCATTCTTTTAAGTCTTGATTCATCACTAGCTTGATTGCCAAATCTAGGAAGTAATTGTGTTTTGCTAACCTTTTCCTAAGGTTTCAGTATCAATCTGATATTGAATATTCTCTCTCTCTCGTTTCTTCCTATTACTGTTCTCTGTCTTGGTTCTTCTGTCACTCTAGCTCATTTTTAGTCATCTTCATGAATTCCTTCTCTTAACTTTTTGGAGCCCTCTGACTCCATCCATAATATTCTTTTTCCCCTAATATTCTCCCTGGGTTTTCTTACTCATGACTATAGTTTTATTTATTTATTTCAAGACAAAGTCTCACTTTGTCACCCTTGGTAGAGTGCTGTGGTGTCACAGCTCACAGCAACCTCCAGCTCTTGGGCTTAGGCAATTCTTTTGCCTCAGCCTCCTGAGTAGCTGGGACTACAGGCGCCTGCCACAACACCCGGCTATTTTTTGTTGCAGTTTGGCCAGGGCCGGCTTCGAACCTGCTATCCTCAATATATGGGACCGGTGCCCTACCCACTGAGCCACAGGCACCACTCATAACTATAGTTTTAGAACCACACTAATAAATGTACATTTTAGACTTATATGTGAACCTTCACATTTTTACTTTTGGTTGCCTATTAGATATAGTTATTTGAGTGGCTCAAAGGTGTGTGAAAAGCCAACATGGCAGAACTAAACTCAGTCATCCATTTTTCTTCTTTAGGTGTTCTTTGGCTCATGAATAGTCTCATAATCTACTCAGTCATCCTGAACCTGGGAGTCAGTGATCATGTGTGCACCAGTCAGTTATTAAATCCTGCCAGTTTTACTTAATATCTTTTGAATCCTACTGCTGTAGTTCTAGTTCAGGCCTTCATTTGTCACCCAAATTGTCACCCTTTCCACATACCAGTGCCACAATTACCACTGGCCCTCAGAGGTAGAATAAGCTCTCTTTCACTTGTGTACATAGATGTTTTACAGTATTTATTACATTATATTGTGTTTCTGAATATGATTTTTCTCTCTGCTCTTTAAGTTTCTTAAGCCCAACTTCATAGCCCCTACTGCTTCAAACACCTATTGCTTGTTATGTAGGCATTTGATAAAATTTGAATAGGTGAATTTTAGATTTCCAAGTAAACATAATGGATTTAGTACATATGTTTATACCCTCAGGAAATGAGAGTTAAAGGGATAAAAGAAATTGATAAAGCTCCAAGGACAAAAAGAATGAGAAAGTAGCTAGTAAGAACACTGGCAGCTGGGCATCTTCACTCCCATGCTTGCTCCTAGCAGTAGGAGACAGGTGAAATTTATTTTCCCTAAAGAAGTATTTTTTCCTAGAAAAAGATATGTATTTATACAAGCATTTGGGGACCCCAATGATGAGATTAGCTCTCTGCCTAATTACCCATCTATAGTAACATGTTGACAAAGCTGCAACCAATCACATAAATTCTGTTTTGCTTCTAAATTTTAATTAATTAAAAAAATTAATTTTACATTTCTATACAGTGAGTGATAGTCACTATCTGGTTTATAGTTTGTTGAGTTTAGACAAATGCATCTAGATATGTAGCCACTACTGCCGTCAACATCAGAACAGTTCACTTTTGTGGTCAACCCTCCCCATTCCTAACCCGTGGCAAATCTCTTCTCTATCTCAGTAGCTTTGGCTTTTCCAGAATATCATTTAAATGGAATTTTGTAGTATATAGTCTTTGAGTCTGGTTTTGTTCACTTATAACGTATTTGAAATTCACCCATATTGTCCAGGTATCAAGTAGTCCTTTCCATTTTATTGCTGAGTGATATTCCTTGGTATGTACCAGTTTGTTGCCCATAGAAGGACAATTACAAATAAAGCTTTTATAAACATTTGCAAACAGATTTTTGTGTGAGCATAAGTTTTGGTTTCTCTTAAGTAAAAGGATGGGATTGCTGGGTCATATGATAAGTATATCTTTAACTTCGTGAGAAATGGCCAACTTATTTTCCATACCATTTTCTATGACCACCAGCAATGTATGAGTGTTCCGGTTGCTTCATATTTTCACCAGCACTTAGGTGTGTTTGTTTTGTTTTGTTACATTATGTTAATTTGCCATTTTGGTAGGTATGCAGTGGGTGTGTGTTGGAATTTTCATTTTCATTTCTCTAATGACTAAACAGGTTGAGCATCTTATAAGTTTTGATGAAGTCCCATTTGCCAATCTTCTATATTGTGGGTCATATTTAAGGTTTGAGGTATGGGTTGAGAGTTAGGTATTTTTATTTTTTTCATATTGATGTCTAATTTTTCTAGCATCATTTATTGAAAAGACTATTCTTTCTCCATTGAACTCTTCATACTTTTGTTAAAAACATCAATTTTGTCTCTTTCTGAGTTCTGTATTCTTCTCTGTTGGTCATTAATGTCCTTTCACCAATTCTACACTGTCTTGATTATTATAGCTTTAGAGTATCTTGAAATTAGTATTTATTTGCTTAAAATCTGTTTTGGCTTTTCTAGTTCCTTTATTTTTTCTGCATATTTTTTTTTTACTACCTGTAAAAATTCCTACTAGTATTTTGATTAGAATTGTACCAAATCTGTAGATAAGTCTGAGGAGAATTAATATCCTAATAATATTGAGTCTTCCAATCAATAAATAGTATTGTTCTGTGCATAGGTCATCTTTGAGCTATTTTATCATTGTTTCAGCATATAAATACTACATATACTTTGTTAGATTCACTGCTATGTATAGATATGCTGTTGTAAATAGTATTAAATTTTTTTATTTCCAATAATTCATTGCTTGTTTATAGAATACAAGTTTGATTTTTATATATTGACCTTGTATCATGCAACATTATAAACTCTCTTAATTCTTGGGAGTGTTTTCATATTTTCCATCTATGGAAATAAAGACCACCCAAATAAGGTCAAGTAAAGGCTATTATTCAGAGCTCGTTATAGCAAAAGCATCAGTACTCATTAGTTGCATTTAGGATAGACTCAAAGGGAATTCTAAAAGAGGAGTATATAAAAGCATTAGCATGGAGAAAAAACAAAAAAGTTTTCAAGTATGCCCTGAGTAGAAGTAGTTTGTATGGAGGAGCTGGAAGCAGAGCTAACTAGACTTGGGTCATCTTATGTGATTGGTTAGCAAACATATTTGGCTTTCTTCAGGTGGTCCTAAATTGGAAGTAGAGTAAAAATTAGGGAAGGTGGGCCAGGCATGGTGGCTCACACCTGTAATTCTAATACTCTGGAAGGCCAAGGCAGGAGAATTGCTTGAGGTGAGAGGTTTGAGACCAGTCTGATCAAAAGCGAGACCCCAGTCTCTACTAAACATAGAAGAATTAGCTGGTGTAGTGGTGGCCACCTGTAGTCCCAACTACTTGGGAGGCTAAGCAGCAGGATTGCCTGAACCTGAGTTTGAGGTTGCTGTGAAGTAGGCTGAGGCCATGGCACTCTAACCCAGGTAACAGGGAAGCTGGCAGTTGTTGACCAAGTCTTGGCTGTTGAGACTGATTACTACAGATGTTGTAATTTGGCTTCCTGGATTGACATGAGTTAGAGTTCTGTATTTACACATGGTCTTTACACATTGTCTATTTTATATATGTATCAGTCTCTCACTTGGGGTTTTCTACATTGACAGTAATGTTGTCTGAAAATAGAGTTTTATTTCTTTTCTAATCTGTATGCCCCCCCCCCTTTTTTTTTTGTCCTTTATTGTACTGGCTAAAACTCCAGTACAATAGGAACGTCAAGAGCAGAACATCCTTGCTTTGTTCCTATCTTAAGGAGGAAGAATTTAGTCTTTCTCCACTTTCCCCATCGAATATAATGTTAACTGTAGGGGTTTTTTTTTTGTTGTTTATTTGTTTGTTTGATGACCTTTATCAGATCAAGGAAAATCCCTTCCCTTCCTAGTTTGCAGAGTGTTTTTGTAAAGAGTAGATGTAGGGCTGGACTTGGTAGTGCATGCCTGTAATCCTAGCACTCAGGGATTACTTGAGTTCAGGAGTTCAACATCAGCCTCAGGAAGAGTGAGATCCTTCCTCTACTAAATAGAAGAAACTAGCTGGATGTTGTGGTGGACACCTGTAGTCTCAGCTACTCAGAAGGCTAAGGCGGGAGGATCGCTTGAGCCCAGGAGTATGAGATTGCTGTGAGCTACTGATCACATGTGGCACTCTACCTAGCGGGTCATAGACTGTCTCCAAAAGAGAGAGTACATGTTGTATTCTGTCAAACCAGATGCCCATTTGATTTTTCATTAGTGTGTTAATTATACAAATAGCTTTTGAATGTTGAACCAGCTTGCATTTCCAGAATTAATCCCACTTGGTCATGATATGTTATTCTTTCTGCATATTGCTGAATTTGATTTACAATATGTTGTTGAGGATTTTTGTGTCTGTTTTCAGGAGTAATATTGTCTGTAGTTGTTTTCTTTTTTTCTTTTTCTTTTTTTTGTAATCCTTTTGTGTGTTTTTGATACCAGGGTAATGGTGGCCTTACAAAATGAGTTGAGAAGTGTTCTCTCCTCTTCTGTTTTCTCAAAGAAATTGTGTAGAATTGTTATTACTTCTTTTTTTTTTTGTTTTGAACTTTATCAAAATCCAAATTTCTATTCTACAAAAGGCATTAAAAGTAAAAGACAACCTATAGTCTAACAGAAAATATTCACAGTACATATATCTAAAGTTATAACCAGAATATGTAAATAATTCTTATAATTTGATAGTAAGACACATTTTTAATTAGCAAAATATTTGAACAGATATTTCACTAAGATAGAACAATGGCAAATAAGTACTTTACCCCATAAATGTACACAGTTAAGATTTAATTTTTAAAAAGTCTAGTGCAAAAAAAAAAAAAGAAAGAAAAGGATACTCAATGTCATTAGCCATCAAGAAATGTATAATAAAAACCACAATGGGACATCACTAAAACTATAATAGAACTCTTAAATGTTGGTGGTGGGACTATAAAATGATAAAAGCAATTCGAAGAACAATTCATAAGGTACTACTTCTTATATACGTGGTAGAACTTGCCAATGATAGCATCTCATTGTTGTCTTGGAAGACTTTAAACCATTAAGAAGATTATTCAGATTTTCTATTTCTTCTTGAGTGAGTTTTGGTTATTTGTGAATTTCAAACTTCTGGCCTTTCCATCTTTTTTGCAAATTTATGTACCTATATACTCGAGTATAAGCCGAGTTTTTGTGCCTGAAACCCCCGAACTCGGCTTATACTCGGGTCATACAGGTTATTTGATTCGGTGCACGCGCACCTAATCAAATGTACGTAGTCTCCAGTCGTCTTCTGCCGGCTGCTTGAGGGGGCGGTGCTTCAGCTCAGTCTACAAGTCGTGGCTGAGCTGAAGAGGTAGGCGGCTGAACTGAACTGTATTCCCCTGAACTATTTGACCCACAACTATATAACCCACAGCTTGATTACCTGTTAAGCTACGGTTTTCTGCACTTTATTTAAAGTTTTAAAGTTGTTGTTGCTAGTTTACAGTTTTTCTTTAGCAATAAATATTGAAAGGCATTTAACCTAGTGATTCCT
>CAUYPK010058601.1:0-52071 GCA_963574355.1 Loris lydekkerianus | reverse complement strand
AATTATCCCAGAGCTCTCTGAGAGAGTGGTCTGTTTTTGCTCTCCATTTCTCTTCTTCTTTGAGGGTTTGGGAGCATTCGAAAGCTTTGTCTTCAAGGTCAGAAATCCTTTCTTCTGCTTGCTCCATTCTGTTACTGAGGGATTCTACTGTATTTCTCAGATCTTTGAGGGCTGCAACTTCTTGTCTCAATGTTTCAAAATCTTTGGTCATTTGCTCTTTGAATTCGTTGAATTCTTGAGATAACTTTTGGAATTCTAATTTGATCTTATTTGCTATCCAGATCCTGAATTCAATTTCTGACATCTCAGCTGTTTGTGCATGAGGTCTTGTGATGTTTCAGCCCCATTGATCCTTGGGGGTGTTGATCTACTCTGATTATTCATATTGCCAGAGCTTTTCTGTTGATTTCGCCTCATGATTGTTTTTCACCATTGCCTCTGGCTGTCCTCAGAGTTGGGGAGGTGTCTCTCCAAGATTAGACCCCAGCGGGATCACTCTATTGTTGCTGGATCTTTGTAGGGAGTGACCCTGTGTCGTTCCTCTGGGGCTGCTCCAGCTACACAGTTCTGGTTGTGGAAGCAGCTCTGGTGTGTGACACACCCGGATCCAGCAACATGACTGGGGGTGGTGCGCACGGTTCTGGGAGTGCCTGGGGCCCAGTGACTTTGGAACAGTGAGCCCAAGGCTCCAGCAGTGTCTGGCAAGGAGAAGGGCTCTGCGCAGCAGCAGGGAGGGCTCCAGAGGGCACGCAGCTACCAGAGTCCCTGGCCAAATGAACAGGCTAGTGTGGAGCTAGGAGGACACAGGAGGGAGGATGCAGGGTTGCATGGCTTCCGCAGTTTCTGGTGAGGGAATACGGAGGCCCGGTGGGTGTAGGTCACTGGTCGGGGTCGCTGCACAGCTCTTATGGAGGTCTGGGTGGCGCCAAGCCCAGGAGTTTGGGGTTGCTATGAGCTGTGATGTCATGGCACTCTACCCAGGGCAACAGCCCAAGGCTCCAGTGTACCAAAACCATCTCACTCTGCCCCTAAAGATTAAGACTGTAAGGCTTCCCTCCTTTAGGCTGCTCAGTCACTAGGTTACTTTGTCCCGCCCGATCCTTGCTCTGGGACCCTGAGGGCGGAGCTTGCCGGGGCAGTTCTTTCACAATGGCTTCCTGCGCCTAGCTCAGTGGCTCAGTCTAGGGCCCCAGACAATGCCCAAAGTTCTCCACACTCCTGCTCAAGCTCTCCCCAAGGCAGTTCAACTCAGTGCCAAGTACAAGAACACCAGAACAGTTCACCGGTAAGGCCTTTCTGGTTTGCAGTCTCACTGCTGCTTGTACTTACGGTTGCTGGCGTGATTAGGTCAATCGAACACACGCAACCATTTGTCAGTTTTCCACTGTTTTTGTCATCCTCTTGGTGTCAAGAAGTCCCTTGCTGGCTCCCTGTATCCTTAAAGGGACGAGTATAGCCAGATCCCACCGGCCAGAGATGCCTGGAGTCTTGTCTCCCCATACTACCCGTTCCCAGTTGCAGGGAAGCTGCTACTCGGCTGCCATCTTTAATCTGATCAATCTTTTCCTCCATTTTATTAATCTTGTTTGCAATACAAATTCTGAATTTGATTTCTGACATCTGGCCACCTGTTTATGAATGGGATCTTCAGTTACATCTGCCATATCTTTCTTTTTTGGGGGGGGGGGTTGATCTAGTCTGGTTATTCATGTTACCAGACTTTTTCCACTGATTCTGCCCCATGATTGTTTTACACCATTTTATTTTTCCCCTGGAGCTTTGTCGAGGACCCGTACAGTGCTATGGCCTGAGAAACTGGGGACCTGTTTGGTGTAGTGAGGCTAAGTGGTTCTGTCTTGTTTTCAGCTGGTCTCTGTTCAATCCTAGTGAAATAGTTACTCTGGGTTGAAGTCTCAGCTGTGGAGAAATACCAGCAATTAAGTCACCCTGCCCCTCACAGGCAACAATTGGAAACGGAAAATCAAACCTTCCTACAACCACAGACCCAGGGCACCACCTTGATAGTCCTCGGGTGATTGGCTCAGTTCAAAAGGTCAAAAATCAATTGTCTCAGTCAGCACCTGTCTCAGGTGGGAGAGTTTAAAAGGTCTCTGTCAACTGGATTGCAGGGATCTGGTGACAACTCAGATATGGCTTGCTCCAGTGTTCCGTGGAGTCAGGAGGACCCACCCAGCAAATAGATTAGTCTGGGAAGGTTGATGCCTCCTTCTCCACCTTGCACGTCTGTCACATCCAGTCACTGATAGTCCCGCAGGGCTTTGACCCTGTTGCCTGTAGTGAATAGATACTCCAGGGGTTTGCACCTGCCTGAATCACAAGGAAATCTATTTCTGCTCATCCTGGCCACTGTGCTCTGCCTCTATCCAGCAGGGGGAGGTGAGGCCTGACAACCTTGGGTTCCTGATGGAGGCTGGGGGGTGTTCACTCAGTTTCATCCCTGTCTCCGATTGATGCTACTGACAGAACAGAACAGAACAACTTTGCAGGAATTTGTTCCTGTCCCTGCTAAATTCCCCTGCAGAAGAGAGGCTGTTTTGAGTTCCCAGAGCCTGTGCCTCAGGCCCTGTCTTTGCTCCTGCAGGTTTTTATTTGGTTACCTGTCAGTTCTATCCTCCTGTCTTTCTTTGTCTATAGGCTGACGATCCCCTGAGGGCCGGGTGCGTTTTAGTCTCAGTAAAGCTGTCCTTTGGGTTAGTTCTGCCCTGGGAACTTCCCAGTTCTGCGCGTGCATTTCTAGTCCCTGCGCTCCACCCAGGCTGGTACCGCCTCAGGCAAACCCTTTACTCACGGGGTCTGCGTTTCTGTCCCAGATCTGTTCTGTGGTGGTTGCCACCTGAGTAGATACCTGGCCTCCTGTGGTTGCCCAGGGAGACAGGGGATGTGGCTTTAGAATATCCCCAAGTGAGCCCTATTGTTGCTAAAAGATGGCTGCTTCTCTGTGCCTTGGGGCACCACTCTGGTGTGGTTCCCTCTCAGCCGACTGTCCTCTCCTCACTCCCATGCCCCAGAGTCAGCACTGACAAGCTGCAGTCCAGGCCCTGTCCACACCCCTCGAGAAATCACCCAAGAATCTGGACTCCTGGGGAACAGGCCTCCAGACCTCAGAGTGAGAGTGGAGGGGAGTGCTGGGAGCTCAGAGTTGCAAGTATAGAATATATACAGTTTTATACAGTTTTATGCCTGGCAGGAGAACACTGTGGCACCCTAGTAGGGGAGGTAGGTCCAGTTTTTAGAGGGTCTCTCCCAAGGAGTGTAGAAGGACCTTTGAACTCTGCTCGTTTGTTTGTGGGGCACTCCGAGGCATTCTCATGGGGGAGGGGAATCCCGTCCACTTGGTGATGGATTTTGTACCTTTTGTTTGTATCCTTGGGGTTGCAGCTCGCCTCAGTGGGGTTGATGTGCGTTCCTCAACCTTCTCTCTTGGCGCAGCTCTAATCCACCAGGTTACTTGCTAAATTTCTGTCCTTTAACTCTCCTTCTGGACAGGAACCTCTGTGGAAAGCTGGCTTCAGCCAGCCATCTTGTCTCCCCCCCCTCCCCCAGCTTATAGCTTTTTAAAGCATAGAAAATTTTATTGTATTTTGTTAATTTTTTTTTCTTTTTTTTTTTTGAGACAGAGCCTCAAGCTGTCGCCCTCTGTAGAGTGCTGGGCATCACAGCTCACAGCAAC
Source organism: Loris lydekkerianus (assembly GCA_963574355.1). NCBI lineage: Eukaryota > Metazoa > Chordata > Mammalia > Primates > Lorisidae > Loris > Loris lydekkerianus. The sequence goes on along the minus strand of CAUYPK010058601.1, from coordinate 48,380 downwards.
CTCCAACTCCTGGGCTTAAGCAATTCTCTTGCCTCAGCCTCCCAAGTAACTGGGACTACAGGCACCCGCAACAACGCTCAGCCATTTTTTTGGTTGTAGTTGTCATTATTGTTTGCCAGGCCTGGGCTGGATTTGAACCTGCCAGCTCTGCTGTATGTGGCTGACGCCTTAGCTGCTTGAGCTGCGGGTGCTGTTCCTGTATTTTGTTAATTTTTATATCACCAGGTTGGCTTTCCTCCTACATCTCCCAGCCTTAATGACATGTTGGGAAACTTATCACCCCTACATTTGAGTGCTGTTTATCACTTGCACATTTGTTTATTTATTTATTTATTTGAGATAGAGTCCCACTATGTCACCCTTGGTAGAGTTCCATGGCATCACAGCTCACAGCAACCTCGAACTCTTGCACTTAAGCTATTCTCTTGCCTCAGCCTCCAATGTAGCTGGGATTACAGACACCCACCACAACGCCCAGCTATTTTTTGTTGCAGTTGTCATTGTTGTTTTAGCTGGCCCGGGCTGGGTTTGAACCCACCAACTTCCGTGTTGTGGCTGGCGCAGTAACCACTATGCTGTGGGCCCAAGCCACTTGCACATTTATTTTGCATTTGCTTTTTATTCCTACCCAAATTTCCTTATTTTTTATGGGATCATTTTCATTAGCTAGAGGTTCTTTCTAGAATTCGTGCTGGTGATAGATTTCCCAGTTTGAGTTTTATAAAAATGCCTTTATTTAGCTTTATTATTAGGAGGATATTGTTGTTAGGTATGGATTCTAGACTGGCAGCTACTCTCCTATCTGCTTGTCATCTTCTGTAGTTCTTTGCAAAGTCCACCATCCATGGAATTGTGGGTAATGGCCATTTGCTATGGTTGCTGTAGACGTTTCATTTTTGTCCTTGGATTTCAGTATTTGTGTGCTTTTTTTCTGTGTTTGTCTTGCTTAAGATTCATAGAACTTTTTGAGTTGTGGGTTTCATGTTTTATTAGTTTTATAATAAAGGGTCTTCTCTGTTTTTCATCTTCTTACCTTCTAGGATTCTAATCACACATTTGTCAGTGCCTCCTGTGTGTCCCCTTAGTGTACTTTTCATTTTTCCATTCTTTTTTCTCTCTGTTCTTCAGAATGTGTACTCTTTATTGACCCATTTTTCAGTTTCCTTCTCTGTCTTCCATATATGATCAGATCTTAACCTACCTTTTAGGTCCTTAATTGTAGATACTGCATTTTAAGTTATGGAGTTTGCAATTGATTTTTTTTTTTTTCTGCATTCCATTTTTTGGATGAAATTCTTCATCTTTTTAGCCATTTTCTCCAAGTTTTCTTTTGCTTTTTTTGAGCATCTTAGTTATTTCAAATTTCTTGACTTCTGACTTTAATATCTGAACTATCCATGGGTCTGTTTCTATTGACTGATTTTTCTCTTTGTTTTCCAACACATGGTACTGTCTCTAGGATTGACTACTTTCTATTCATAGACTGTCAGCCATTGCATGTATTAAGGATTATGGAGACTCTGGATGATGTTATCTTCTCTCAGAGAAGATTACCTTTTCTTCTGCTATATAGGTAGAGTGGGGGCTTATCATTCAATCTAGTCAGACTGAGCTAAGTCAAGGCTGAGTTGTGGTTTGGAGAGGATGCCTTCTACCTGCACCTCTCCTTTCCTTCTGGAATGAGAGCCTGGTATGCTGCCCCGGGTAGGTCCTGCTTTTCATTCTTACACCTAACTTTTGGTGCCTTCTGCCCTTACAAGTTTCAGAATGCGGAAAATATCTTAGAAGAAAAACCCTCCTTTCCACTCCTCTCCCTCACCCAGATTACTGGCCCTTCAGATCTGTAGTTTTCACCACACATGCCCCTCTTGACTACCAGAAACTCCAGTGATTTCTCTGCACTTGTTAGGAGGGATTGGCCCTGTGCCTGAGAACCAATGCTTGGTCCTTTCCCTGAGTCTGGAATGAACACATGATCCCAGGGTTCTGAGGTGGTTCTAAGGACAGCTCTTCTTATGACAGCTGTCCCGTCTTAGACCTCTGATCTTGGTGCCTTCAGTAGCTCTCTGACGCTTTAAAGACATGTTTTGTTTGGTTTGCTTATTCTCTTTCTGGTGGGAGCCTTCATCTGTCTTCAGCTACTTCATCTGTGCCCAGTGGAGGCTCATTCAGGCCATTTCCTGAACCCTTTAACAGGACCTCATGGTCACTGATAGCATCCTTATTTTCTGGGATTGTAGGATATTAATGCTTCTCTAGTAAATTTCTTGTCTCAAACATGGAATCAGCCATTTTTCCAGGGAAGCCTGGTTTCTTTTTGTGGAAACTGGTATTTAGGGGCCATGTTAAATAAACCCTTAAGTACAAAAGTGTTTATTTAAAGATATTATACATCATATTGAAATTGTGCACTGTAATTCAGGGTGTTTTTGCTTACCCTTGTTGATCTTAACATCTGTGTCTCTTCTCAACCATGCTAAAACCCTCAAATTTTAATGAACAGCATCACTCTAATCTCAGTTTATCCTATCATGCACACACACAATTGCCTAATAATACTGCAAGTACTTCCACAGATGGTGAAATGGATTCAGATTTTTGTTTGTAGTTATGTTTTATCACCAGAGTAGACCACCATTAGGGTTGTGTGATTAAATTACTGCCTTTGAAAGTCATTCGGAATAATTTCTTTCTATTTGTTTATGCCAGTGGCTGTATGTGCATTTACGTTCATTTGTTCAATTTTATTTTCTTGGTTTTTAATGATAGCTTTTTAAATTTGAATTTGTGATTGTGTTAAATATGTGCATTATTCTAAAGTCAAATCCATAAACTATGTTATGCAGAAAGTACAGCCTTCTCTCTCTCCATTTGGTTATCATCTTTGCCATAGATAATAATTTTTTGGAATATATCTTTCTATTGTTTACAAAGAGCACTTTTAAAAATAATTATTATCATAGTAGCCACCCTTTTATTATGTGCTTGTGTATGGGGGGGGCACTACTAATTATGCTGTGTGGTTTTTTTCACTTTAATTGACAAAATATCCAGGGGTAGAGTCTGTGATTATCTCTATTTGCAGATGATGAAACTGAGGCTCATAACCCAAACCCAACTAGAAAGCTTGAGCTAGGACTCTGAGCTTTACATGGCAGTCTCTGCAGCTGTGGGGAATGGCGGTTAGCAAGTTTTGGTTGGTGGCTCTTGTTAAATGAACCCGGAGGACATAATGTTAAATGCAATAAGCCAGCACAAATACCACATGATCTAACTCATATGTGAAATCTTAAAAAGTTGAACTCATAGAGGTAGAGAGTGGAACAGTGGGGCTTGGGTTGGGGGACTAGAGAGATCTCCATCAAAGCATATGAACTTTCAGGGTGGGGAGAGGAGTAAGTTCATGATGTCAGCTGCACAGCGTGGTGACTACAGTCCCTAACAACTGTATTGTAGACTTGAAAATGACTGAGAGGGTAAATTTCAAGTGTTCTTGCCACACACAAAAAATGATAAGTATGCGAGGCAGTACATATGTTAATTAGCTCAATTTAGCCTTTTCATAATGTTTACATATTTCAGAACACCATGTTGTACACCGTAAATAGATACTGTTTTTATTTGTCAATTTAAGAAAATCAATGAGAAGATTTCCACATAGACTTTGGCACATTTTCCCCCAATTACTGTTGGACTGAGCCACCCGGACTATGCCTGATATTGAAGATGACACCAAGAATGGGTGGTTGGTGATCTCGTGATTCTAGGACACAACTGTATCAGTGAGATAGGCACCAATGGGCTTCTCTCCATAGAGAGGGCGAGGCCATATCGATCAGGGACCGGCTGACTTATTCTGTGTAGCTGATGCAGGGACCTGTTAAGAGGGTCTGGTGGGTGGCCTGTTCTATAACAGTTGCTGTGCTTGCTTGGATAAGGTTCTCACATTAAAATAATTTCAAATGTAGGTTGGCTGGAGGTGTTCACCTGGTGGCCTTTTGAGACCCTGGGCAACCTTCCCTGCATGTCTGGAGCAGGCTGGGATGTTAGCTGTCTGCAGGGCCCAGAGCTGTTGCTCTCTCCCCTTCGAAGCAGCACAGTGTCCTCCCCACACGATGGGTTTTCTTGGTCACTTTTCTTCTTTTCACCTCACTTTTCCATTTTTTGTTTTCTAAGAAAAATTTAGCATGGTGCCCCAATTACTGGCCTGGCTTCTTGAGCCTGCACCCCCATACCACCTCACACCTGGCCTTCAGATAGAGAAATGATAGGCTGGGGAGGGGAGAGATGTGTGCCTAACGCACTGGCACTCTCTGGGGCTCGGTTTTCCCTTGGAAACCAAACCAGTGTTTGGTCCTGGCTCACCTTTCCCCTGCTGTGAGAGGGCAGAGACCCTGGAGTCACATCAGCGTTTTGCAAATCTCCCTCCAGACAGTGGGAGATGCTGAAGGCTACACTAGCCAGAGGGTGGCCAGGGGGTACTTCTTGTGATTTAAATGACACAGGTGGATAATTATATCATTATCCTCTTTCCAGTGAATCATGCTTCGTTAGGATTCTGGAAATAATTTCTGAAGGCTTCTGGGCCACCACATAAGAGTGGCAGGGTGTGTGTGGCAGGGTGCACACATGCACCAGCGGTCAGCACTAGGACTTAGCATTTCTGCTCTCTGCCAGCCTTGCATTCAGTAAGCAGCAAGAGCATGTCATGCCTCTGTCCTCTCTGTGGTCATGGGATGGGTCAGCAGGTGGGCACGAGGGGCTGCTTTGTGGTGGCTCCCACCCTGCCACTTCTGGTCCCAGGTCCCCTGATCTTCCCTTAGGACAGCTCCCACCAGTGTTTGACCAGCTTGTCCTGACTAGGCCTTCCCCCATAAAGAGTGGGAGTGGCCAAGAAGGTCATTTATCCCTCAGGACTTACTGGATGGTGCAGCCTCGGTTTACAGTGGCTTTGGGCAAACCACTGAAAAGAGGGTGCATCCTTCCTGCTCCTCAACCCTGCGTGTGGGAAATATGGAGATGTCTCTAGACAGGCAGTGCTGGTCGGGGGACAGCGTGACAGTGGGGAGGGGTAGCATGTGGAAACACACGTCTGTGTCTGCTGACAGCAGGTGTGTGCTCTAAAATAAGACGGGTACAAGGACTCCTGTCAGAGTTCATAAAAAAGAAAGTGATGTTGTACTCGGGTGTCATTAGTTGAGTAGTTGATAAGTCTTTAAAGCATGACCTCGGGTTTAAAGCTGAACAATGCATCTCTACCTGTCAGGCGCAAGCAGGCCTTGAGGAGTTACCCTTTCTCAGAGCCTGCACCCTGTCCCGCCAGCCCTGAGGTGGGTGCTCTCCGTAACTTCCTGTTTGCTGCCTTTAACTCTCTCTGGGAGTTGGTGGCCATGCTGTAGTTGTCCTTGGGGATTTCAGCACAGCTAGGGGCTGAGCAGTCAAAACCTGCTGATCCACCTTGCTGGTCCCATTTGAGCCATGGGATGGCACGTCCCTCCCCGTCACTTGGATGCACTGATGCTAAAACTCTGCTGTGCAAATGCCTGATAACTATTCTTGGATTATTGTCCCTCATTATCTGTCCACAGATGGCACCATGAATCATATCTGGAAGAATTAAAATGTTAGGTGCCAGGATGTAGTTGCTAGGGGATGGGGTGAGGGGGGTGCACAGTCTGCTAACAGGCGCTGGCAGATTTGGGAACAGCAGCCCTGCACATTGGAGATGAGATTCCTAGCGGCGGTGAAATGTCTACAAGGGACCAAGTTCTGTGTTAAAAAGAAGACATCAGTCATATCGGGACTCGAGGACGAACTTGTCACATGAGGAAAGCAAGACCCAGGAGTTATCCAAAAGGTTGCTGTCAGCCAATGGAGACCTGGCAGCTTATTCCACACCATACATTACTGAGATTAAGGAGACAGGGGCCGAGATGTAGTCTGTAGTGAATCAAGGGCATTTCCAAAGTGAACGACACCTGTAACCCAGAAGATCCCTGATGTTCACAGTTAAAGACTTTGAACAACTGCACTTTTTCCTTTCCGTGTGTATTTTCAGCCTCTGTGTTTGCTTACGAGGCAGTTGTGTTTCTGAAAGGTCTCTCTGTGCTGGCTTGGAGTTTGGAGTCTTTCTCTGTGTTCCTTGAATGCTATCACATGGGCAGGTGGCAGGTGTGGGGAGTGACTTTCCTCAGAGCCCCAGTGAGGGGTGTCACGAGGCCACCGGGAAGCTCGGGAGTTGCTCATTTGCCTGGTGACAGGTGGATCGTGCCTAAAAGAGAGACCTGGAGAGTTGGGAGGGTCGGTGTCTTGGTGGAACGCCATCCAGTCCTCGTTCCTGTGGCTCTGCCAGCCCTCGGCTCGTGTTGGGAAATGGTGCGGAGTGCAGGTGAGCGAGTTGTACCTTCTCTGGGCTTCTAGAAAAAGATGCCGCACAGCTGGTGCCGTTGGGATCCTGTCACCTACTCAAAGGGCCCCAATGCCTCCAAACAGAAATCCTTCACTACCCCACTGTTCCGTTTGCCATGCCAGTGTAAATCTGCTAAATCAAAACGTGGATGAATTTAAGAGCAATAAGCATTCATGAGCTGCTCTAGTGATGACGCCGCTCTCCCTAGTGAAGCATCCCGGCATTGTCTGAACAATTAGAAGGTTGCTTGGTTAAGACTGAGCGGCACTTTCCAAATGGAAACGCGAAGAGCTGCTCTAATTAAGACACCAACACAGCAAAGCTGGGCCAGCAGCTCTACCGAGAAGTGTGTTTGGTGTCTACAAGTCCCTTTTCCTGGAAGGGATGCTTTTTTAGGGTGTGATTCCACATGAAGGCTGGGGCAGGTTTCAGAGCTAACATCTAAACTCAGCATCATCTCTTTTAGCCCCCAGATCCCAAAGTGGGAACTTTGTGTCCCTGGTTTATATTTTGCGTGGCTTTAAATGGTTTACAAGGATCCTAAAACCCCAGTAGGAAAACCACCCCCCTCCTCTCTGCCATATCTTCCCCTGCCTCCCGTCTTCCTCTGCTGGCTGCTCTTGCTCCCACCCAACTCTACCTGCTGGTCACAAGGAACTTTCATCACTTTCCCCAGGTTTTTCCCAATAAAGCAAAATGTCTTTTTTTTTTTTTTTTTTTTTATTCCCAAAGGTGTTAAAAAGCAATTTTGTGTTATTTACTGGTGTTGAGTTAAATTCACATGCCTCCCATCCACTTCAGTAGACGGAATCTCTTGGGTGTTTGGTGCGTTCCCTGAGTGGTCCGAGTTAATAATAGGATCTGTCATTTAGGATGGAGGAGGAGAGAAGGAAAAGAGATCTCTTCATATAAAATTTTCTTCTGTAGCACTGGGATTAATTATAAGTTTGAAGTCTTTCTTTTCTGAAGGACATGACCTCCCTGAATGTATTTATAAACACCAGGAGGTGGTGAGAGGGTTGGGGGGCGAGGGGGGTAAGGGTTCTGATTTCCTTTTCCTGTTCTTCGCTGGAGATGTGAGGAAGAAAATAACCTGAATCAAGAACTTGGCTTAGACCTCTGCAGTTCCCAGAGACTGTAATGTGACCAGACCACAGAACTGCAGGGCAAAGGCAATTTTTACTGGTGATCTTTATTCTTGTGGGTGAGATAACTTTGGTTTGTGTCTCAGAAATCATTTCCCAACGTACAGTGTGAGTGATTTTAATAGAATTGCTTGTTTGGTTTCTTTCAGAAGAAAGATGAAATTCCATGTAGACGCTTTCTTTTTTTTTTTTTATGTAGTTATATGTTATTGTGTGAGCTTGGCTTTAGCTCATGCAATTTGTTAAACTTCCTTCACTTCACCGAATAGAGTAAAATATTTTCTGTGTGCGTGAGATATGCTGGTATCCCTGCCACTGGATATAAGAACTGCCGCCCTCCCCCTTGTCATCGGGGTAGGCAGTGACGTGTGGTTCTCACACTCCGGCCCTGTGGGTGAGGCAGGTGCACTTGCTTGCCCATTAGCAGCTTCAGTGAGGTTAGTATGTTCTGTTCTCAGTCCGAGTCTTGGAGTCATTGCTTTTTCCAGCTTCTGGGAAAATTGAAATTAATTTTGCTTTACTGATAGCAATGATGAGATTTAGACAAAGAGGAAGACAGTGGCAAGTGAAGGTTAAAACCGCCTCCTTCACACACACGCAGAGCCCAAATGAAGACGGTGGACAGCCCCAGATGTCTGCAAGGTCGTGGAGCAACTGGAACTCTCCGACACAGCCAGTGGGAACATTAGGCAGAACTCCCTCTTTGGAGAGAAGGTGGTTTCTTGCAATGCTTAATATACAGTGCTTTGTGTACCCAGCTAGTCCACAGCTAAGAAGTTAGCCAAGAGAAAGCAAAAACACACAGCCTCAAAAGGCCTAACACGAGAATGTTCAAAGTAGCTTTCTTCTTTGTAGCCCCCCGACATGAGCCAACCCAGACGTCAGGTGAACAGGCAAGTCGGTGGTGGTATGTGGGAGGCAGACAGGCTCATCTCTGTGGGGTGCCTCACTTCAATCCGGGGCAAAGTGTGTAGATAGGCTGTCCCTGGGGGATCATCAGGGCCACCAAAATGGAAAGGGGCCCAGAGGTGCCTCCGACAGGGCAAAGTCCCTAAGAGCCCCCGTGTGAAGAGGTGGGCTGAGCCCTTTGAACTTGTGATCGACAGCTAGATTAGGGAGGCTGGCTGGCTTGATTTCCCCCCTCCCTTTCTAAATACGTTATCAGCCATTGTTGACAACTCCCCACCCTAAAGTTCCCGATTACCCAGCCATTTCTTCTTTCCCCCGTCTTCCTGGAGGCTCGAGATTCTTCTCATCCTGTTAGGATTTTGGCCCCTTTACATTTTGCATATACGCTTTGTGTTAGAGATCAATGACAGGTTTCTGAGAAGTCAGAGTCGCTGCTTCATCTCGGTCTGCCACGTGACATGTGAACCAGTGTCCACCTCTCTCCAGACCTCCCAGACAATCTGCTCTAAGTTGGTTGGTGTAAGGTCTGGTTATTTCTCCTAGCATCGTCTCCCCTGCCAGCTCCCAGCCCAGGCCTAGCCCCGACAGTGATGCATCACTAATGAGCAACAAAGAGAGGCTTCTCACTCCTGCACGCCTGCATCAGCATGGGCACATCTCAAAATAATAATAATAATGTTGAGCAAAAGAAATGAGACACGCAAGAGTATGTGACATAGGACTTCATTGCATATGATGTTGGACAAATAGATGTGATTGATCTGTGGTAGGAGAAGGCCGGTCATTTCTCACCCCTGGTCCTGGCTGCATTGGTGGTAACGTGGTTGCATCTGCTCATCAACACTCATCTATTTGGACCCTTAATGCCTGTGCCTTTCACGCTATGTAGATATACCCAGAGTAAAACAACACAGAAAATAAAGGGAAAGAGGCGTTTGGAGACCTGTGAGTGGTGGAGGATGTCTGGGAGTGAATGCTGATGTTCTGGTCATAACATTAGGTGGCAGATTCCCTTTATGCTGAAGATGCCCAGGTGCTGAGAAGGAAGCCTTCCTAAGGGCTGGCAAAACAGTCAGATCATGTGCTCACACATGTACGCACACAACACACTCAGCAACACATAAACAGTCAGATCACGTGCTCACACATGTACGCGCACAACACGCCCAGCGACACGTAAACAGTCAGATCACGTGCTCACACATGTACGCGCACAACACGCCCAACAACACATAAATAGTCGCGTAACCAGTTGAGGAGTATGTTGATTTCTGTTGCTCTAGCCTTCCAATTTGGGGGATGTGTGCGAAAATTTTTTATAACCAAATCTGGCAGGTGGAAGAGGGAGCCATTTCTGCTCCGTGTTTCTCTCTGTGACAGTCGTTTCTGCAGTCTCCCGTTCCTGCCCCTGCCCCTGAGAACAGACGGGTCAGGGGAGAGAGAGCTGGTAAGTCCCAGGACTCCAACTGGGTGTTTGCGGGGGCCACACCCGTCCATGAGGCAGGCGAAGAGGTTCCCCACACTCTTGCACTGGGCGAGTTGTTATGAGATTAATTGTGTCCCCCTAAATTCATAGATTGAGGCTTTAACCCCCAGCACCTCAGAATATACTTGACTGTATTTGTAGGCAGGGTTTGGGGAGAGATAATTAAGTTAAAATGAGGCCATTAAGGTGAGCGCTAATCAGATATGTCCAGTGTCCTTGTCAGAAGAGGCGTTTAGGACACACACACACACACACACACACACACACACACGGATGACCATGTGAGGATGTAGGGAGAAGGTGGCCGTCTGCGGGACAAAAAGAGAGGCTTCAGAAGGAGCCAACCCTGAGACACCTGCATCTTGGGCTGCCAGGCTTTGTGGCTGGAGATGACACATTTCTGTTGTTTAAGCTGCCCGGCCTGTGGGACTCTGGTGGAGGCCTCAGCAAACTATCACAGAAGTGGACCGTGGTCTCAGCTGTCATTTCTTCTTCTGGTTATTGTCTGTCCTGCAGAAAATGGTACTCAGTGTTTGCTTCTGAGTCAAATCTCATTGATAATCTCCCTCTGGCTTTTATTGAGCAGGGAGACTGTGCTTAAACCAAGGTGCTAGAGAATTTTCCGTAGTGAGCGCCATGTATGTAACACCTGCCTTACCCAAGGTCTACTTTTATGGAATGTAGAAATCTAACTTACTTGACTTCTTGAAGCCTGTTTTCTAATCTGCAAAGCAAGAACCACAGCAGCTCAGCTTCCTCGGTATGCCGTGATGATCGAATCTTACGCTGCACTCAGATGCTTGCCCACATGTGTGTGTTGAATAAACCTGAGTGATGATCATTGGGGCCTGTTAGAACACTCTCCTCACTACTACAGCATGATAAAACCCCGTCTAGAACATCTGTAGTGCCCAGAAATCTCAGCTTCACACAACAGAGGGATCACCCTCTTTCTGCCCTGTGAATCAGGAGGACCTTGAGACCAAGTAGAAAGACTGCCCTGTGTCTGTGGGTCTGTGGCTTTTTAGGTTTAGGCTGCCGCCAAGGCCGCTGTTTTAAAAACCGTTTCTCTGAAAACATGGAAGAACTGTTGGCTTTCTATTAAGATTCTGGGAGCAAATGGTGTCCTTCAAAGCCATTGCTATTTCAAAGGAGAAATTTACATTTTATTAGCAAATCCATCTGGGAAAGAGAGGATGATTTTGGTCCACATGAAATAATTACTTTTCATTCTTTTATGTGTTTGTTAAACTTTCATGCAGATGTTTTTGAGGTGTTTTATTCCCTTGACTGCCATAAATATTTCACAGGACAGAGAATTGGCTAATACCTCCCAGAAGGTCCCTTCTACCTAAGAGAGTAGGCCCCATCCACACAGCTAGTGGGTTTTTTTCAACCTGGTCGACATTTTCACATCTTGGCAGGAAGCCGAGCCACTAAAACGGAGGTACATCAGTTAGACTGTGTTTTGACTTTGCTTATTGATTGGGTCAGAAACTTGTAAACATCGAAGGTGGTTTTTGAAATCAAATGTGATCTCCCAGCTCCAACTGCTAGTTCAACAGCCCCCACCCATGCCAAGTAATTAGGGACTAACCTTAGTGCTGAGCACCAGCATCCCTGGAGGTAACGTGCACATTAGTGCCCCGTCTCTGAACCAGACAGCACTGCCGTCCTGAGGAGCACCGACTCCGGAGCCTGGGCCAAGTCTCATATGGCCATGTGACCTTTGGGACTAACACGTGATCCCAGCTTCAGAAGGGCCAGGTGGATGCAGCACTTGTCCATCCTACAGTCATCACCAGGTGAGGTCAGGGACAGCAGGGTTGGGAGCGCAGCCCTCCCACCTACGGGTGGGGTCTCTTTTCCTTCCCATCCTTTAATTTGGGCGTGTGCTTCCACCTGTAGATGTTTGCTGAGTTCCAGCCCGACCTCAGGAAGCCTTGCAGCTGTAGGTGTTTCCCTGGAGAGCCAACCTGAGGTCACCGTGTCAGGAAGCAAGTCAGGTCTCTTGGGGATGGGAGAATGCCTGGGATGTGAGAAAACTGTGAGCCCCTGACACCAGCCAGACCTTTGCAGAGGCCAGTGCCCTGCGACCCTCCACTCAAAAACAGTCATCTATTTGCGCCGAGAGCAGTGGTCTTCAGAATTGTATGCTGCTTAGTTTTAGGGGCTGATGCTTTCTGCAGCGGTATGCATTTAATTGCTGTACCAGCAGACTAAGTTCACTTTTATTCCTAACTTATCAAATTTTATTACGAATCGTATTATTGTATCTGATGTGTTTTGATAAAACATTTATTAAAACTGAGATCCAATCCTTCAACTATCAGAGATAATTAGAGAGATTTCCCCTTTCTTTTCTGCTAACGTGAATTATATTGATCTGTTTTCTTGTTCGAAACAAGCTCACCCTGGCAACGATGTTATCTCCTTTAGGTATCATCTCTGCGTTTAATCGGCTGGTGTTAAATGATGCTGTTTTATGCCATTAACCAGTATTATTTTAATTCTCAGGATAGTCAGAGAAGAGTTACATTTGTGTTACCATGCTCAGTTACAGAGTGGGAAGAGGTTGTCTGTAGTCTCGGTGCTGGAAAAGTCCAGCTCCCCAGCCCGCCACATGGTGCTGCCAGAAGGAGCTGACCACAGCTTGGGGGATGACCTTCAGTCTTTAGCCACGGGAAGGTTGCAGGGGCCTGGGCCCACTTGGCTTTCTGTGGGCCTGGGGGGCCAACCAGGTAGAGGCTTTGCCTAGGAAAGTCTTCCCTTGAACACAAAGGACCCCCTTTCCCCTGGGGTCCCGCTGGGTCACCCAGCAGGAACTGACGTGGGGCAGACTCCCAGGCCTTGGTGCTTTCTCTGGCTCGGGGCCCAGTCATTGGAGCCCTTGAGTTGGCAATTCATGGGAGTTGCCTCCGGCACCCATGGGGTCTCTTTGTAGTCAGCCCAATCAGGGTTGGGTAAGGTCCGGGAGCAACCCAGCCCCCTTGGGTAATGCATGTCGATTTGCAGAGGCTCCTGTTCCACAGGGTCTTGGCAAATCCCAAGGGAGCTTTTCTCTCTGGGACCGTCAAAGGTGTCACTGCCTCTCCAGACTCCAGGCTTTAGCCGAGTTTTCCTTGGGATTTGTCTGGTGGGGATCATGACCACTGCCCCGAGCTAAGCAGGGAGGCACAGGTCTGTGGGGACCTGGTTTAATCCCAGTATCAGTGCAAGTGACAGGTGGAAGGGGGTAGGTGCAATCTCAGTCTGCTTGGGCCGCTGTAATAAAACACCTTACCTGGGACGTCTTATAAACAGCAGACACTTACCTGCCACAGTTCCGGAGACTAGGACCAGCAGATCCCAGGTCTTCTCACAAAGGGGCAGGGATCTCTCTGGAGCCCCTTTTATAAGGACACTGATGCCATCCGTGAGGGTCTGTAACACTGGGGGACAGGTTTCAACATGTGAATTTGGGAGAAACACACATGACACAGGACCCAGAGTGAAGCTGACCTGGACAGACTGAGAATTGACACAGGACCCAGAATGAAGCTGACCTGGACAGACCGAGAAGCACTGGGGGCAGGCTGGGCTCAGGACTGGGTGGGGGGCATGGTGCATCCAGAATGGTGGGTCGGTGAATCAAAGGGTGGGTGACCTCACCCCATGGAGGCATCATCCAGAGCCCTCCAGGAAGCCGTCTCGAGGGGGTCGCCTGATGGGTACAGGGGCCATAGAATCTGCAGAGAGCTTCATTGGGACCCACCACATGGTCCCCTGTCCTCCTCCCCTGCCCGTCTGCCAGGTACTTGTCCCTCCTTCAGACCTTCCTCAGGTCCCGATAATCCCAGTGTCACCTGGTATTAAGTCTGGAATTGTCACCAGGCAGCCTGGGCCAGGGCCGTGGGGGTCCCCTGGGCCCTGGCCTGGCTCATGCCCCTCTTCCCTCCGTGCCAGCCCATTCCAGCTGCCCCTCACGCTCGCCACATTGATGGTGCATTCCTTGGAGGCTGGGACACAGCTTATTATGCCCCACACTCCCCGTGGGACCCACAGACAGCACCCCCTGCTGTACCCACGTGGCACCCCCTTGCTCTACCCACAGCTCCCCACTCCCAGGCGTCTCTGGGCAGCTTGGCCCCCTGGTGCATCCAACACGGGCCTTTGGCACAAGACTCAGATAACTGTCAGACTCCCATAGTTGTGTGCTGATCCTTTCTGCTGCTTGCTCCTTGAGGAGTTTGTTCCTGGGTTTTAGGGGTACACCCCACCTTGGGCACTAAGCAAGGACAGATGCCCCCTACCCCAGACCTCCAGGTCTCCCTGATGGGTGGGGGCAGGCTCTGGGTGAATGGGAGGAGCTGTCTGGTTCAGTGCAAGTGAGGGATGAAGGGCGCACCAGATGGAAGGGCTGGGCTGGGGCCTTGGGGTACACTGGAATGGGCTGCACCTGTTCCGTGTTGGAAGACTTGGTGCTCGGCCAGGCACAGGCCCAGGGAGGCCGTGCCCTCCGTGTTGCTATGTCTTCACCATCATCATCGTTACTGTTACTGATGTGGACACCAGGAACCAAAGACAGACAAGCCAGCAGCCAGCACCGGCTGGACCACACTGAAACGCCACATCAAACCGGTCCCTTCTCCCTCCAGGAGACATCTATCAGGAACCTGCAGGGACAGGGCAGGGGACAGGCATGTGGCTGCTTCCTATGCTGTTGTGTGACAAGTAAACATTCGCATTGTCCTCACTTGCATGATCAGCTGAGATGCTGTGACCAGAACGGGGCAAGTGGCCTTGCTGCTGTGTGGGTGACTGGGTTTGAGTTCTCAGAGCTGGGCCTGGAATTACTGAGGGTGGTCCACTTGCAGGCTGTTTTTGGCAGCTGTCCTGAGTGTGTCTTTGTTTTTGTCTGATGATACATTTATGTTGGGATGGAGCTCAGGTGACCCACACAGCAAGAAGTCCACGGTTTGCACATTTTTCCAACAACATCCCTATAGTGAACTTTTCTAAGGCTGACTATGGCGTTCCTCTGAACCTTTACACCAAGCCCACTTCACAGATGAGAAAAGCGAGGCCCATGGATTGAATATAATCCCAATGTCACCTGATATTAAGTCTGGAATTGTCACCAGGCAGCCTGGGCCAGAGCCTGTGTCCCTCACCTCTATGGCAGCACCCCTCTGGCTGTCTGCCACGTTCACCTTGGGCATTCAGGAGAGAGATGTCCTCCCCTTATGGTCCAGAGGCCTGGCTATAATGGAGGCAGCACAACCACGGGGGCTCAGAGAATGGAGTGTCCAGCCCAGCCTGAGCAGGCCGTGGCGTGGGTCAGAGTCCAAATCCCTATGGTCAAGAGCCGAGTGCAAGAAGGGCCTCGGGGAAGAGGGCACCTCAGGTCCCTGCCTGTCTGAACGTGGCCTGGAGGCCTGCTTACCCCTAATCTCCTACCTTCATGCCTGGCAGAAGCTGCTCCTCCAGAGCCTGCCCCACTCCTCTGTTGCCCCCTGTCTAGCTGTTGGAACCAGGGCAGTGGTCCTAATAATCTCCAAGTTGCCTGCAGGGTCATTTTTCCCTCTTGAAGATTAGTGCACACTCACAGCCAGAGAGCTCCATCCTGTCCAATCCTGGAGTCTGACACTCCTTCACTTTGTCCCATCTTCGTCCCTCTCAGTGCAAAGTGGCCTCTCCTGTGATCCTGTGTGTTTTATCAAGCGATGCTCCCGCCACACCCTTGGTGTTCATTTCTGGCGGTCTGGATAGGTCTCCTCACTTCTCATTTTCTGCCATATGGTTAGACTGAGAAATTTCCAAATCTTCAAGTTCTGGTTCCTTTTTGCATAACAATTCTTTCTTCAAGCCCTCTCTTTACTTTTGCATTTTGCTAGAAGCAGTCAGGAAGAGCCAGCTGCTCCTTCAACTCTTTGCTTAGAAATCTCCTTGGTTCAATATCCCATTTTTTTGCTTACAAGGTCTGTACCTTCCATAAAGCCCTAGAACACGATTCAGCCAAGTTCTTTGCCACTTTATAACAGGGATCACTTTTCATCTAGTTCCAATAATGTGGTTCTCATTTCCATTGAGTGCAAGATTTCCAGCTTATACCTCCACACTCTCCAGCCTCTGCTCCTTACCCGGTTCCAAGGCCATTTCCACAGTGGCCCCCCACTCCTGGTACTAAAATATGCATTAGCCACCAAGTTGGTGCGAGGAATTGGCTCAGTGACTGTGGGGCTGGCAAGTCTGAAACCTGCAGAGCAGGCTGGGCAATCAGGCTAGAGTCTTGAGGAGGAATTTTTTCTTGCTCAAATGGCTTCCAGCGGATCATCTAATCCGACACAATCGCTAGATATCAACTCGCATAGATAAGTGTGCATTTCTCTAGGCTGGCGTCGGAAGGACTGGCTCCTTTTTTGGTGCCTACGTGTTGACTCTGAGCCCACACTCTCCCTCTCTGGTGCCCAACGAGCTTTACCCAGGACGTGGGCCGCAGTTCTGACCTCCCCTGGGGGTTTCCAGGGGCACTTGGCTTCCCTTCCTTGGCTGTTTCCGCATTTCAGTGATCCTGAGGCCTTAGGTAACAGGTCTAGGGCCCGAGTTAGAATAATTTTCTGTAGGTATTGGTTTTGCTGCCACCCACCTGGCTGTGCATACGTCTGTGGGAGGAATTTTTTTCACTGAACTGACATTTGATGAAGAGTTTTAAATGCTTTTTTTAAGGTTTCCCCCTCTCTCCAGTTATGGGGGCTGCTTTGTATCTACTCAGAAATTTTGGACTCCCAGGTGGCGTGAGGCTCAACTGGTGGAGCCCTGTGGAAATACAGGACCTAGTGGGTGGGGCGGGGGGGCAGGGGTGGGTTTCCACCCTCGGGCTTGTTGAATTCTTCACTGCTATACGGGTAATTTGAGCAATCACCCCTCTGCTTTCTGGGTAGAGGTTCTAGCAATAAATGTATCATCGTAAAATGACGAAGGGCTTTGCCATACGCAGGTATGGTGCATAGCAGAGTGAGGAGAAGTGCAGCTGCCACCTGAAGGCTGTGGCTGTGCTCCTTTTGGCATTTGGCCTTCAGTGTGGTAAAAATAGATTGTTCTGCAGGAGACACTTAATTGAATACAATTTCCTCTTTGCAGGTGGCGATCATCGCAGGCAACTTTGAACTGGCAGAGTACATCAAGAACCACAAGGAAACAGACATCGGTAAGTGGACTCGTTGCTAAGCCGTAGAAGAACTCGGTTTGGCTAAAGACACGCCAGCTTTTAAAAATTCTCCTGAGATTGATTCAGGAAAACCTGCTTTGTAACAACCTAACAGGGAATGGTTTCCACATCTGGTTACGTGGGGTAAGCCATCGTAGGGATGGGGCTGAGGAAGACCTGAGGGATCAGGCCAAGGTGCACCTGCTTCTCTAGCTGATGTTCTCATCCCTTCCCTCAGGCCCCCTTGCAGGTTTCTTTCCAGGCTGAGATCGTTGACCTTTGGGGAAGTGGGAAGAGCAATAGGAGATTCCCCCAGGAATCCCAGTAGGCTCTGGGATTCTTCATCTTTTACGTGTCTGATTTTCCCACATTTTGATAAAAATTGACACGTGCCATTATACCTTTGTTCAAACTCTAGAACGTACCAGCCTCATGTACACGATGGACTTTGGGTGGTGACATAGGGTCATCGGTTGTAACAGCTGCACCTTTGGGGCGGGGTTGTCAGTACAGGGAGGCTGTGCATGTGTGATGGGAGGGGAGGGATGTTCAGGCTGTTTCTTCTGCTCAGTTTTACTGTGCACTTACAAGTACTCTAAAAACAACGTCTTTTTTACAAGATCTAGAAAGGAAAAATATTAGGCAGGGTAACTTAGTAAGTGTTAGGTGACGGACACAGGGTGTTGCTCCTTGATTGGAGAATCAGATTTATTGGCAGCTGATTTAGATGTGTTTCTTGGAAGATTCCACAACACACAAACTTCCATCTAGGCAAAGAGCGGGCGACTCAGCAGGGAGGGGGAGGGAGCCCGTGGTGTGTTCTCCCCTCCCTTCTGGTCGCCTCCACTTCCATTTCCCACGATTGTGCTGACGGCCACTCCCCTTTTTAGTACCTCTTGTGCCAACCAGGAGGGCAGTTTCTGGGGCTCGTCCTCCCTTCCATCGCCCTGCCATCAGCTGGGCACAGTCTTGCACCTTGGATGAGCCCGCTGGCCTGTGTCCTCCAGCCCTGGGCTTCCACAGGACCTGCAGTGGGGAGCAGCCCCGTTGGACCAGCAGCGGTGAGCTTGTGACTATGGAGCCTTCCCATCTCCTGGTAGGGGAGACGGGGTCCTCCCGGTGCCTTGAGAAGTAGCTGCTTCTTACTGCCTGTGCCACCCACCCTGTTTGTGGCGTCAGGGGCAAACAAAACCTTGTGTTTGCCTGTCAAGTCTCCACCGTGTCAAATGTGAGCCTTGCATCGAGTGTGGCTGGCACCCACCCTGCCTTGGAGAATTGCACAAGGTCACGGAGCCAGACGCTTTGCTTGCACGATCAAGTGCCCTGTGCTGAGCATCGGGGCCTCTGGAAGGCTGGGCACGATGCTGACCCGCAGCGCCTCCTGTGAGCCGGGGCAAATCGCTTAATTGCTCTGAGACCCAGGGTGGCACCACGGCTGCCTTAGCACCTGTGTGAGTGCATTATAGAGACTGATGAGTTGACCTCTGCAAAGTGATTTAGAGAGCGGTGCGGGAGGGTCTTGGTTTGGTGGGAGGTCTAAAACTATTGGCTGCTGTGTCGGGAATGGGGCTCTAATCTTTAAGCTGGTGTACATGGTAAAGACAGGTGGAGAGTGAGTCCCAGGGCGGGTGTCCCTGGACCTGTACACAGAGCCCCTGGAGCCCCACGGAGTTTTCTTCGGTGATTACGAGCTCTGGGCCACCTTTGTTATCCTTTTAAAGTACTCGCCATTGACTGGGACCCGCACAGCAAAGCGGGAGGCCTGGGGCGTCTTCCGTATCCTACTGTCTGGATGGAGCTGAGAGGAGTCTGGGGCTGCTGCCCTAATCCCTAAGCCGTGCCCTTCAGAGTCACAGCCCCACCCACCTTCACGGAATATATGGCGTGAGAGGTAGGAGTTCACCTCTGAGCTGTTCCCGGGCCTGGCTTATTGAACCAGCTAGTTCGGCTGAGTCAGAGGGAGAGCAAGGAACTGGGAGTGGAAAGTGAGGCAGCAGGACTCCGATGGAGCAGAATAGAAGCAGAGTTTTTTTAAAGAGGAAGAGTAAAGGAAAGCAGAGATAAGCACAGGCTCTCCAGAAGAGTGAAAGGGTGCCCTGGTGAGTGAGAGGAGAGGCCTCACAAAGGCAGTACACCCATGTAAGCACCTTCCTCCAGCCCCGCCTGCATTCATCTGTAAGAATTCCCACTGCTTCCCCTTGGGCCCTCGGGCGTGCTGTCCTGGTGTCACTGATTGTGGGCTACCTTAGTGGTCATGTAAATCCAATTTTACTTACTCTGTATCAGTAATTATTAAGTGCTGTTTTACTAGTGCCGGTGCGGCAACACCTGTTGGTCTCCTGGTGTTTAAGGCATTGTGGTGGGTAATATTCTTTATCTTTGTTTTATGGGGGATCATTCCCAGGCTAGAGGATAGGTGTTACAGGCTGGAAGTTAAACATTTCATTAGAAGTTACATTTTCCTGGAAGCCCAGAACAGCATAGACTTGATTAACTAGGTCATGCCTGGCAAAATACCTCATTTTGCGTCAGACCCCTTTCCAACCTTTTTTTTTTTGTTGTTGGGGATTCACTGAGGGTACAAAGAACCAGTTTACACTGATTGCATTTGTTAGATAAAGCCCTCTTGTAATTGTGTTCCGCCCTCCAAAGGGGTGCCGCACACCGTGACCCTCCGCCCCTCTCTCTGCTCTCCCCTTCCCCCACTGCCCACCACGTACTAGGTCATTAATTGTCCTCATATCCGCATTGAGTACACAGATTTCTTGCTTCTCCATTTGTGTGATGCTTTACTAAGAATAATGTGTTCCACTTCCATCCAGATTAATGCAAAAGATGTAGAGTTTCCATCTTTTTAAAAGGCTGAATAGTATCCATGGTGTACATAGACCACAGCTTGTTAATCCATTCCTGGGTTGGGGGGCATTTAGGCTGTTTCCACACTTTGCTGATTATAAATTGAGCCGCAATAAACAGTCTAGTGCAAGTGTCCTTATGTTTCAAACTTTGTTGTCCAGAGGCCACAATTCTCTCCTACCACCTCGTAGCCCCCTAATCTCCTTCCATCCCCAATCACATGGACCAAGCACTAAACTTTCCAACCCCAAATCAGGATACCTTGCTTTCCCTGGAAGCACTGGGTCAATTAAAAAACCCAGCCCAGGGAAGATTCATTGTCTTTTCACTTTTGAGATTATCTTCTCTATCTGTGATACAAACATCTCTTTACAAACAAATCTTTTTTTTTTTTGTTATAATAATAAAAGTATAACCACTTTTTGGGTAAGTACATTTTAATTGCCACCCACCCATTCTGATCCGTTACTTATTTAGGTTATAAACAGCATCCCTGTTAAACAGAAGGGGCCCCTACAACAGGCGGCCGTGACTGCCGCCTGTCGTGGTGCTGGGTTTCAGGTCTCTGGTTTCTGTGCACTTGTGAATCACTTTGTGTTTGTGGTAAAGATGTGGGGCTGGCTTCTCCACTCAGCAGAGCGCAGATGCAGCAACGTCCACCTCTATTTGTTACTGCTTTTTAGGGCTTTCCCAGGGCCCCAAAAGGAAAGGATAGTTTAGAAAATCTGCACTTCCCTCCAGGGTTTCTTCCGCATCTCCAAAGAAGGAAAACAAAAGAACTCTTTTTTTAATCTAAGGTGTGGAAGGATTTGTGATCCTGAGCTAGCAAACTGGTGTGGTGTCAGTGTGGACTGGCCTTCTGAATCTACTTTGTGGAAAAATTCCCAGAAAGAGAGGGAGAGAGGGATTAAAGGCAAGAAGGCTGAGGTCCTCTGTGACCAGGGCAGCTCCCAATGTGTGGACTGATGGAAGCATGGGGAAGGGTTGTAAAATCTTGACTCAATCTAGGTTTGAACCCAGTTGCCCTGCTTCGCCTCTCCTGCCTTTATGGATGGGGGCCAGTGTTGAGTGTGTGGTGTGGATGGTCTGACACTATCTTCTCCCCTAGCTTGTGTGGGTCTTGATAACTCCTGCGTGCAAGCATGTGCCCGTTGTCTAAGAAAGCTGTCCTACATCTGGGTGAGTGAATAACCAGTGATACAGCTAGCGCTTACTGAGTGCTGTGAACACAGAACCTTATGTCCAACATCACATTCATTCTGTTCTCCCAAGTCCAGATGCAGCTGTTGCCTGCGCCTGACAGAGGAGGAATTTGAGGCATTTGGAGCATTGGGGTTTGAGGGCAAATGGTGCCTTGTGAAAGTGATGCCAGGAAGCATCAGTGGGGGCTGAAGGAAGTAGGTAGGGGATCAGCAGGACTCCAGGGTAGGCAGGTGTAAGTATTTTAATGAGCAGTTGATTGCTTGGGCCACTGAGGCTCAGCCCGTCTGGGGTCTTCTGGGAAGCTGCCAGGAGCCTTGGCAGTGCGACGCAGTTCATGTGTTTACCTGCCAGTTCCTGTCCCCGGTTAGTTCAAACCTGTGCTATGCTGCTAGACTGGTGGGTGCCACCGACCATGGACAGGGAGGGTCCCTGCCATGGGCAGCAGGATTTCTCCTTTCTGCTTCCCCATCCGGGCCCCATCCCTCTGTGGTCACCAGGGGTAAGCATTTCTCCACTCTGGGCCAGCTCCCTAGATGTGCTAGATGGGAAGGGGCAGAACTTGAGGAGGTCCCTGCCACGGCATTGAACCAAGCCGAGGCCTGCAGAGGGGCTGTCTGAGAATTAGCAACTGAAGGATTAGGCACCGGCCCGGCAGGTCCAGGCAGCAACTCATGGTGGCCTCTGACCAGGAGTGCCTGAGTGCCCATCTCCCATTTGAGAGAGGAGTCATGACACCTGCAGAATCAGTTCTTTTCTCGGCAACTCCTGGATCCTCCTTCAACTTCCACATTCGTTACTAACATTTCAGTGAGAAGTGTCTTCCTCTTGACACTTGTCACTCACTGTGAAATATCAAGAAGCCCCAGGGACGTCTCTTCTCAGAATGTTCTCTGCAAGGTCAGCAGCAAGGTCTGCCAGGGTCACCCCGGAGGCCTCACACACTGCCCTGGGTGGGAGGGACAGAGAGAGGGAGGGAGAAGGATGGATCTTCAGGCCTCTCCGTGGGGCTCTGGGAGGGGAGAATTCTGGTCTTGGAGATTGTCAGCCCAGAAGTCCCGCAGAGCTGCCCTGGTGTCTCCGGGCCTGAGTAAAGCAGTCTGCCTTGTGCTATAGGGGCAGGCCTCCTTTCCCCCTTCCAGCGCAGAAGACCATGCTGTACTTGAACTTCTTTAGGTACCTAAAACACCAGGCACCAGAGATGCCTGGACTCTGGCCAGCTTCTCTCCCACCCGGTCACCTCCTAGGACAGGTCTTCATGAGCATCCCCTCCCCTGCAGACTTGTGCTATATTAGAGATTCAGAAACATCAGCACATCTCTGGCCCTTGGCAGGGGATGACCACAGAGGACAGTGTCCCATGCCCTCTGGGTTTGGGGCCCACACCAAACCCAGAATGACATGGAAGTGGTGTTGGAAGGACTGCGTCCCTCTGGTGTGGAGTGAGCTTGTCATCGTCAGTTGCTGTTAGGAAGAGCACGGCACCTGCCTGTTCAGAAACAGATTCTTTCCTGCACTTCGCCTCTTTGCAACCCTCTTTCCCTTATTCCCCCAAATCTGGTTACTTCTCCATCCCCCACTCCCAGTGAGTCTGTTGTATTGCCAACAACTGATCCCCAAGTCAGCTCCGAAGAGCCTTTTCCTCGCTCTGTTCTTGTATCTCCTATGTCAAGCCTCCCAGCGCCCAGCAGTGCCCGTTAGGGCTGGGGTGCCTCTGAGTCCCTGGCAAACTGGTGAGGAGTGCAGATGCCCAGTGCCACCCCCAGAGTCTGACCTGAGGTCTAGGGGGGCCTTTGGACTCGCCGTCCCACATCCCTCCAGTGGGTCTGGTGCTGGACCTCCAAGCCCCAGCTCCGCCTTTGCCTCCCAGGACCTGCAGGCTTCTCCTGCTCACCCGCACCTCCTGTGGGCCTACCCGGAAGGTAAGGACGGGCCACATGCCCGTTTCCTGAGGCTGTGTCACCAATGACCTCCACTTGGGTGGCTGGAAACATCTGGAATTTACTGTCGCTTCAGGGTTCTGAAGGCCAGAGCTCCAGATTCCAGTGGCAGCAGGTTGGTCCCTTCTATAGCCCTCGCGGGGGGTCCTCCCCGCCCCTCCCAGCTTCCAGTGGCAGCCAGTGGGTGTCCTCGCTCCCTGGTCTATGGCCACATCACCCTGGCCTCCACGCTGACTTCCTATGGCCCTCCACTCTACGCTCCCACCCCTTTTGGGACACCAGTCTTAGGATTTGGGGCTCACACCAGGCCCAGAGTGATCTCATCTCAAGATCCTTCCCTGATTACCTCTGCAAACACCCTATTTCCAAACAAGGCCAAGGTCACAGGGGCTGCAGGTGGGTTTGGATGTGGGCTTATCTCTTGGGGTACCATTTATCCTACTGTGGGGCACACACATTGCTTTACAGCTGTTTGTCTCTCCAGCCTGTCACCTCCTCCTGGCAGGAGCTGACTCTGGCCGCCCCTGAGGGCCTCGTGTGTTTGGAGCCTCAGAAGCATGCGTGTGGAGTGAATGCCCCCCGCCCCCGGCATGTTCACACTCCAGGGCAGCCCTTCGCCCATGCCCACCTTCCTGGCACCAGCCTGCCTGCCCTGTCCCCGACCTTATCAGTTGCTGGGTTGGATGTGTTTGTCACAGGGCGACATTTTATGCCTCTTACATGATTTCGGAGTCCTGGAGAGGCAGAGCTCAGCAAGACCCAGGCAGGAGGCATTTGCAGGCAGCGGGTTGTGCTGGTGCTGTGTTGTTGGTCTTTCCGCCAGCGGTTTCCAGGGTCCTACTCAGTGGTGGGTGGCCACTTCGCTTTCTGATCTGGTTTCTGTGACATGGCTTCACCCACCCAGCATCTCCAGTGGTCTTTAGGGTGCTGCCCTCATCCTTCACAGTCAAGGCTAAACTTTTATCTGTTCCTGGCCCCTTGGCTGGTGGCAAACAGATGTAGACGGTCCCCAGAAGCCCTCAGCTTGCACTCTGGATGCCGTTTGTCTATTACCATCAGCCTCAGGAAACACAGCGTCATTCTCAATGATCTTCAGCAAGGCCATCATAACTCGGAAGAAATAGGGATGATAGGGACTGGTCCCTTGAACTTGAGCTCTTGCTTCTGTGTCAGGACAAACTATCCTGCTCACAAGCAGAGCTCTGTTCATCAGGCACGTAGTGGAGCCGGAACACCATCTTGGAGAACCCAACTTCACATGTCAGGACTCTGGACTCGGAGGAGACAGAGGTAAGACTCACCATCACCTACGTCGGGTTGGGTTGAGTTTCTAAAGTCAGACATGGTGGAAGGATCTCCAAATTCCACACTGAGGGTAGGCAAAGGTCAATTATGATGCTTCAAAGAGAATGAGTAAATTAAAATACTAAACATTTTCTAGACTTCCCATATGCACCCTAAATAGTGGGATGTTTTTCTTTAAAACAGTCCCTTTAAACGATCAAATAGCCTTCACCACTGAGAGAAGGGAGCCTTTGTTTTAAAAACACAGAAGAAAATCAGTGCCAGGAAATAAGAGCACTTGGGGTGCTCGAATGTGGCTTGGGGGACCAAGATGGTAAGCATGCTGAAACACGGCAGCGTGATTAATGGGCACGCTGAGGTCTGTAGAATCCAGACATAGGTCTGGAGCGCCGTGTGGATACATGTCTATCTCTTTAAAAGAGGGATTTCATCTTGTCGCGAAGCACTCTGTTCACAGTCCAGCTAGCGTGTATGTTGCTGCTGTTTCATTCTTTTTATACCCCCTTCCTCTTTAAAAAAATTAAATGTGACCTCCATTTGGTTTATTTTATTTGTCAGCTCGAAGAAAGTGATGGTTTAAAAGAGCCCATGAATACCAAAGTTAATCCCTGCCTGTTGTCATCCAGTGTTTAGCGGTGGCTGAGTAAATGAGCCCAGCAGGGTTTAAAAGGTTTTGCTGTAGAGCATTTACGATGGCTTCTGTGGGGTGGAGAGCCCCCGGCATCGAGACCGTTGGGGAGCTGGAGGGCACGCCGCCGAGATGGTCGCGCTCGTATTAAGCATGTTGCCAGCCGATAAGCTCTGGACTGGGATAACCTATTTTTTACAATCTTTGTTATTTTTGTTTTTGCCTGGCTTTGTGGGGAGATGCACTGACAGATGGATTAAATGACATGGGTTGTTCTTCTTCAACCAAACAAGGTTTGTTTTCATACCTCTTGTCCTTCCGCAGCTTTGGAGAGAGAAGCGAGGGGTTTTGCTTTCTGGAATGCAGCACGTTGAGCTGATGTGCGACCGAGGAAGGCTTGGAGACTGTTGCTAGGTTTCAGGACCGGGTCCCTGTGTAATTGTGCTTTAGATATGTATAGATGATGGGGAGAGGGTGGTGTTTTCAAACAGATTTCTTAATGTAATATTTTGGGCATGTGTGTGCGTGTGTGTATCTATGTGAGAGAATGTAAAATTCAGGCTGATTTTGAGCGACGATTCTTTTAAAAATATACCTATTTGGTAGATACCACCTGCTGGGAAATAAAATAGATCTGATTGGGAAGATTTCAGTGTACCTGGCATTTTGACTATGAAATGTGCTACTTCCAAGGAAACATGGATAATGGTATTAAGTAAATACAGGATTCTTTGTGTGTTTGCAGTTGGAAGCAGCAGATCCTAAGGAAAAGCCTGAATTCTAACCTGTTCATTTAATTAAAGCGAATGATTGGGGTCCCCATTATTAAGTGCCCCTTCATGAATAACAGGAGGCAGCCCTCCCCAGGAAAGTCAGAGTAGTATTTTATCTAGAATTCTGTAGAAATCATACAGCTATTGAACAGATTCCCATAGAATATTTTCAAAACAAGTTGCTGAGAAGGGGAGGGCATCAGAGCTCTGACAGACAACAGTGGTTCCTGAGCAGATCTGAGCAACCAGCCACCACTGTGCCCTGTCATTGGGGCGGACTCTGATCTTGCCCCATCCCCCAGGCAGGCCTGAGTGAGCTGTGTGAGGCCAGGTGTGTGGTTTCCAGTCTGTGTGTGTGGAGCTGACGCCCTTCTCTGGGCTGGTGGCCTTATCCAGACGTGGCCCACTCTGTTGTTCTGTGTACCATTCTGGGGTCCTGACTGGTCTTTGTTCTGTGTCTGCCAAAGGGACTAGTCATGTGCGTGTTGTTGTGGTTGTGCCCCCTGCCTGTTTGCCAGTGAACATCTGTCTATAAGTTTTGTTCCGAATTATAGGGTGCTGTTGTCATGCCAGGATGCGGTACAAGGTGACTGCCACTTTGCAAATGTGTTAGGCTGGGAGTATGTTTTGTGTCAGGCTGATTTCCAGCACCAATGCCCGGGTGTGTTTCCACTTGGGGGACCCGCCGTCCTGTGTGGTGTGTGGCCTGTCCTGGATGCTGAGTACATGTGGTTTCTGTCCTGACAGCATGAGGCCTCCTGTTTGGCCACGTGCTTTGTCTTCGTGGCCACGTTCTGTCCACATCTCTCCCTGTGTCTCCAGGCAGCCTCTGGGCTCGCTCAGGCCCACCACATGGCCTGTGGCCCCTTCAGCCAATGGCTACTGCTGCAGGAGGGCAGGGCAGGTGCCGTGTCCCCCTGTGGTTCCTCCTCGTGGGGTCCCGGGCCACGCTGCCTCTGTGTAGTGGACACATGTGGCTGCTGGGAAGTGTGGCCTGCAGCACATGGCCCGCCAGGCGCACATGGAACAGCTACTTTCCATCCTGGGGGTTGGACTCTCACCTGAACCCCAGCCTTTGCAGCTCTTTGCTCCCCCATCCTGGGCAGCGAGGGCTTCCAGGGAAGAGCCTGCCCGCCCCATGCCCTGCAGAAGGGCTGGAGCTCCAGAGATGGCCCGCCATCCCTAGCCCAGCCCTCACCACACGTGCTCCACCCAGTTCCCCTCAGTACAGAGTCATTCTTGTCCTCCGGTTCCCAGCCACCATCCCAGGCCCCTTTGTAGTGTATAATGTACCTGTCACCCTCAAGTGAAGCTGCTGGGTAACGTAACCTAACACACATGTAGTTTTTTTAAAAATTGACATAACATCCTAACTACCACATAAAAATGTTCTTGGAAAGGACTGTGCAGTGCAGCTGACCCATGCTGCAGAAGGGGCATCCACCCGGGAGACCCACTGTGATGGCTGCTCCCCCAGACACGATCACCCTCAGACCCAGAGCTCCACATGTGGCTGGTGGTGCTTGGCCCTCGGTGGGGGGATTTCCTGAAATGGTCAGTGCTGCTCAGTAAAGTTCTGAACCCAACAAAACATACTTTTTTTTTCATTCATGTGATGAGTTACATTCTGGGGAAATTCAGGGAATATTAAAACCTTGGGGAAGAATGCTGTGTTTGAGTGTCAGATGGGGGAGGCTGTGCTGTATGGTAACCAGGTTTCACATCCGCCTGCCCCAAGTGTGAGAAGCACCCCCAGCCCTTACCACGGTTGTCACAGCGACCCCCAGAGCCCTCTCTGCAGTGCTGGTTCCTGGCCCTCGGGCCCGCCGTGCCTGGCGCCCCACCCCTGCTCCGTTCTCCCAGGATGTCCCTCCCACGACCCTGAGCACCAGCTGCTCCTGGGCCCCTCGGCAGAGCCCACCCTCATCCTTCTCAGACCAGGGGTTTATGGCCCCAGGGGTTTTCCTCTGGTTCTTTAGCTCTGATCTTATCCTCAGCCTCCCACCATCACCTGTACGTGGACAAAGACCACCAAGGTCAAGACCAAAGCAGGCTCTCCCACTGTGAGGATGCAGTCTCCACACCTCCAACTGTAGGGTCATTTCCATCCTTACCCCCATCAAGGTCTTCACCCCCCTCTCCTCTCACAGGGAATCCCTGTCCGTCCCTGAACACTGTCCTTTGATGGCACAAACCCCATCTCAGATTGAAGCTGGTTCTTGCTGTTCCGAAGTCACTCCCACTCTTTATCCTCAGGCTGTGGCTCTGAGTCCCAGAAGGAGGTGTGTCCTCTCGGGAATGCTCTGGAAGTCCTTCGAGGCATCTTTCCCCCATCTCATTCATGCCACCTTGGTATCTGGGGTGGAGGGCTCAAGTCAGCTTCAGGGGGCACTAAGTACCCGTGGGGGGTACAGTCAGGAGGGCTTCCTGGAGGAGGAGGCAGCAGCTGCCTTGAATGAGCAACAAAAATAGCTCGTGTGCTCTGGCCCTTCCCATGCTGGCATCTGCTCGGTGCTGCTCATACAAGTCCTAGTGACAGACACCCTGTTAGGGAGAAGCCACCACTGCCGCATCTTACAGACTGGGAAGACGAGGCCCCATGAGCTCAGCTGCTTGTCAAGGGCGCAAGAGCAGTAACGGGGTGGGGAGCAACGTCCCTGGCTCCAGAGCCACCGTAACTGCTGGCGATGCTGCTGGGACCCTGGCTTTTTCTTTGCTGTCTTTGCTTCCTGGGACATTGCTCCTCCAGCCCCTCCCTCAGACCTCGGATGATCCTCTGCCAGCCCCACCGAGTGCGCCGCCCATCCAGCAGCTGGGCCAGAATCCTCCCAGCAGTTTGCTGTTGACCTGAGTCTGTTTGCTCCACCTTCCCCTCTCTGCTGCAGTACTCACTTCTGCGCTTCTGTCCTCCCGGAGGGCCAGGCGGGCTGCCCAGCCTCCTCTGCTCCCCAGGACCCTAGGCTAGCCCAGACAGACGGAACAGAGGTGGCCACTCCTATGGACATGGGGATAAGCTGCCCCCACCTCTCAGTGAGGATCTGGGGTGGCTGTCCTCCTCCGCCTCCCTCTTTCCCATGCCACTGTCCCATTAGCCAGCAGTGTTCCAGTGCCCTGTCCCTGAATTCACATTCTCACTGTGTCCCTCTGGGGGGTTACGGGGCTCACTCTGAGGTTGTCAGACTTCTCTCCAACAATGGAGCCCTTCTTGCAAGTGAACTAAGTGTGTTTTGTAGAATAGACAAAGGATTAGCTGCAGGAGCAGGAGACTTGGATCCTGGAACTCTGCACTCACCCATCTCTGTAACCCCAGGGACCCACTGGGAAGAGGACAGTGCAAGCTCCCTGGATATCAGCTACTACTTAAAGATCTGTGTCCATCCTGTCCCCGCACCTGTCTTCATGGTGAAGCTGTGTTTTCAGAAGTGCTTATCATGTGGAGGTAGACAGTTGGTGGCCCCAGGGAGCCCGACTTGGAATGTGAATGGAACACACACACCCCCACCACGCACACATGCGCACACACGCACACGTGCACACACACATACCCCCACCTCATACCCCACCAGTTCTGTCACTCACAGTCCCGGCCAGAAAGCCCCCTGGGAGATTCTGCACCTGGCCTGAGTGTGGGCAGTGACCCTGGATGCTTTGTCTTTGCAGGACGCCTGTCACTGGGGAGGCAGATGGGACCCCAGCCCAGGCTGGCCTCCTCGTCCTGTGGACAGAATTTGTGTTTAAGAGGTGGAAGTTTCACACAAGTCTGTGCAGTCCAGTGGGACCAGACACTGTCCTCCCACCTACCCCCAGCCCAGAGGCCTCAGACCCCCAGCACAGGGAGCATGCCAGGGAGGAGGAGAGGGAACAAAACCCACACAAGAGATGCCCGCCGTGTCCCCGCGGGCACCTTCCCCGGCCACACAGAGAGGATTGTGCCCACATCCAGGTGACTTGAGTGGAAGCCTCAGAGGCTCCTTGGTTCCTGAGCTGTTCCCACCTACTTGTCAGGCCCATGCAGGAGCTCACTCTGAGGTCTGCCCCGTCCACCCGTGTCCTCTGTTCAAGCCACCCCCTTTCCTCAGCACTCCTCTGCCCATCTCCCCCACCGTCTTCTCACACTCTTGCGGCTGGGCGCTGGGTCACAGCACCTCCTTTTCCCCCTCAGATAGGGGCTAATTTCACAGAACTGGGGTGTACAGCTTATTCCCTGGGCTTGACTGGGGGGTCCATAGCCCAAGCTCCGGCCTCTACTGTCACAGCAGCCACGGCATTGTGATGGGGCTGCTGGACGGCAGGCAGTTCCTCAGTGGACGACACAGCAGATGGGACTCTGGCCCAGCTGTTCACAGGGTGGCAGTGTCACAAACATCTGTTTCCCACAAAAGTTGGCAAGTTCCTCTCCCATTTCTGGGAGAGTGCTGGGACCCGTGTGGCTTCTGCTGTCCTGACCCCTCACTCATGACCTTCTCTTGTGGTGTCCCCACTTTCCAGGCCTGGGAGCAACTGTAGGAACCCAGATTAGGATCAGTGGGACTACCAGAGAGGGTCCCTCGGTAAGGACACACCAGCCTCCAGCAAGCCTGTGGAGCCCTGCGTGACATTTGAGGACAGGCACTGGAACCCAGAATTCCTGGATTTTCTTACACCAAGCCACTTGCAGTGCACTTACAGGAGTCGGGGAACAGTGGAGGGAATCTTCATTTCCGGTCATGTGCCAAGGAAATGCGAGGGGTGGTGGTGAGGGTGGAGCTGGGACAACAGTGTCAGCCCAAGTACCAGAAGGGAGAGGGTCCCGTCCAGAATTCTCCTTGTCATCTTGGGCCGGCCCTGGCGGCCACTCCAGAGGATAGCATGGAATCATGTTTCTACTCCCCGCCCTCAGGCTCCTCTTCCGGTTAGAACTAAGCCCAAATTCAAACACAGAGAATTGAGTCTTTTCTGGAAGCTCTGTTTGGGATTTCAAGTGTTTGAGCCTCAGTTGGAAGAATATGCGTGGTCCA
Organism: Loris lydekkerianus; assembly: GCA_963574355.1. Taxonomy (NCBI): domain Eukaryota; kingdom Metazoa; phylum Chordata; class Mammalia; order Primates; family Lorisidae; genus Loris; species Loris lydekkerianus. Next base: position 17,543 of record CAUYPK010058601.1, on the reverse strand, counting down.
ATTAAACTGAACAGAGAAAAGGTTTCTAATTCTGGTGCTAATAAGCCTAAGTAGAAAGACTTTATGGAGGTTTTAGCACAGAGGGAAGGATTTATACACGTGCGTACCTAAGCAGGCCGGTTTCGGCCAGGCCAGGAGGGACGCAGCAAACAGCTGATGAGGCAGCCGCGTTGTCAGACAAGAAGCAAAAGAGCAGAAATCGCCACGTCCCAGCCAGGGGCGCAGGGTCTCCGGACCTCCACGGGTCCAGGTGCAACATGGAGACGTCCATGTGCTCTCGTCTCTGAGGCCATCAGCCACGTGGGCCGTCCTGCCCGAGGGGGCCACCGAGATGGGGGCAGCTTCAGGGGTAGGAAAGAAAGAGCTCCAGAAAATGTTTTCCTTCCCCTGGTCCAGACCCTGGGCACATCCATCAGGGTCCCCCAGAGAAAAGTTGGAAAACTAAAAGGGGATGAAGAACGTGGACTGTGGGTGGGGGCTGGAGTATGACTGGACCCGGAACTGGGGTCCTCTTACGTCATCAGTCAGCATATGTGCCCAGCCCTGGACACAGCTCACAGGAGCCAGTGGAAAGGAAGCTGCCTTCACGCTGGCAGCCCCCCAGACACGGCTTGGCAAGAAGCAAAAGAGAGCCCACATCTTGCAGCAAGTCCCTGGGATGCACTCCATTCCCCCACTGGGCCCCTGCTTGGCATGCTGGTGTCCTGGGATGGGTGAGCCCATGAGTTTGGTAGGTTGGGTCCAGACATGTTTTATAACCTGTGGGAATCCTGGGTTCCTATGGGCTGAAAAGGGAATGCCCTTAATTTTCTGAGTGAACCCCCATTCACCCCGTTGATATGGTAAATTGCCCCAGAGAACATCTGGGGCAGGAAGCTTACTTATGAGGTCCTGTGTCTTTGCACTGAATGTCCTCCTTCCGGAGGGGAAGCCGAGGTTATGTTGAGAGGCATGGCCCAGTGTTGGGACTTTGTCAGAGTCCATCCAGGGTCCCACTTTCGGAACTGACTTGGTCGTCCTGCCCCTAATTCCCAGTTCTCCATGAAGATCTACCTGCATTCCAGCCAAATAAGAGGCAGCTGCCTTTTCACTGCCGTGTGAAACGTGGGTATAGTGCTGCCTTGTGTCTTCCCTATGTGAGCTGTGGGCACGGTAGCCAGGTCCAGTGCTATGGTCACCAGCAGAGTGCAGCTCGAGCTGGTCCAGCATTCCTTCCTCCTGTGCCAGGGGTCTCCAGCAGCCCTGTGCTCAGGTGCCAGCAAGTCGTTCCAGAACAGTTGACACTTCCTCCCTCCAGCCACCAGGCACAGGGGCAGGGGCTCTGTCTGCTCCATGCACCTGCGCACCTCACCAGCATGGTGCCTGATACCTATGCTGAGCAGATTGTTAACTCTTCAGGCCTGCTCTCTCCTAGTGCAGGAGAGAATGATGCGCTTTTCTCTGCAGTAAAGTAAGTATTCACAGGACATGTCCATCTCTCCATTCCTGAACTTGACTTCCCTCTGGTCACCTTCACCCTGAGAGCACCCCTTACTCCTTGCCACTCTGATCAGAGCATCAGGATTTCAGCTGATGACATGGCTTTGGGTCAGCCAATCACAGTCGTCAAAGATGTTGAATTTTCCCCTCTATCAGACCCTTCGGGAGGTTCCTGGGGGACTCTCAGAAATGCATAAGAATTAGAAAAGTAAAGAAGGGGAAATAGTACAACCTGGAGGGGCAGAGTTCTGCTGGAGCCAGGGGCGAGGGCATGGAGCTGGGGTGTCCTTCCCTTAAATCATGGTGACTTCATTCACGTCCAGGCCAATGTCCAGTGTAGGCCACAGGGTTGTCCTGCAGTCGGTAGGCAGGGGAGGGTGTTATGGTGAAGAACAGAACCAAGCACGGCAGCAGGAGACCAAATGCTAGCAATACGGCGGGCAGTCACTATGGACATTCATCTCGGGAGGCTCAGTGACTTATCCAAGATCACGCCAGCCATCGTCCGAGTCTAGGGCTTTAACCCGGGTCTCCTGGCTCTGACCTTGGCCATGACCCATCAGCTTCCCCTCCTTTCTTTTGGAGTTCTCCAGACAGAGGAAGACAAACTTGATGTCAGCGTACAATAGCCAGGACAATAAATTTAAGAACAATGTATATTATTCCTTTTGTTATGAATTATCAGTATTCTTTTGTGTGCCCAGAAAAGAAATAAAAAATATCAGTGAAGAAGAGATAAGACAATGTGTGGCCAGGCCAAGGAGTGACATTTACTCATTTCTTTCTCTTTTTTTTTTTGTAGAGACAGAGTCTCACTTTATGGCCCTTTGGTATATTGCCATGGCATCGCAGCTCACAGCAACCTCCAGCTCTTGGGCTTAGGCGATTCTCTTGCCTCAGCCTCCCGAGTAGCTGGGACCACAGGTGCCCGCCCCAACGCCCGGCTATTTTTTTTGTTGCAGTTTGGCCGGGGCTGGGTTTGAACCCGCCACCCTTGGCATATGGGGCCGGCGACTGAGCCACAGGCACCGCCAGATATTTACTCATTTCTTATTGGGCCCTGTTTGTGTTCCAGTTTTTAGAATCTTATTGGAACTGAGTCCTTCCTGGAATTGTCCAAGGCCTGGCTGGTGAGAACCTTTGGCAGCCAGCATCCAGATGGACCGGGCTGAGAGGCAGTCATGGGGGTGGCCCCCGGGAGAGGGTGCTTGTCCCCAAATGCCAGCTCCTTATCTCTCAGCATTTCGTGAGACCCTACTGTGGGGTCAGAGCAGCTGTCTGTTCCTTCCTGAGAGGAATTGTCACCTGCCATAACTGTGTTGGTAAAACATTCTCTCTGAACCTCAGCCTCCTTGCTTATAAACAAGCACATCATATTAACGCCACGGGGCTGTGCTGAGCGCAGGGTGGGTGGAGCTGTCTGCCCAGGGGCAGAAGGTAAGAGAGCACCGTGTCTGCAGAGGATTCGGAGCCTCAGTAAATCCATCTAAATGTTCATCCATTTGCTGCCACACCCTCTCACCCCACTTTTAGACGTGCTCAGTAATAAAATACTCCTCCCAATTGTGGTCCAGGTTCTAAGCAATTGCTACAGGGCTGTCGGGTTTTAATAGTGTAGCTATCAACTTCAAATTAGCACCTTTTTGTAAGGTACCCTTTAGTTGAGAACTATGGTTACAGTTATGCAGTTCCATGGGGGTCCCAGGGCACACGTGAACTCAGTGACCACTGTTTAATTCAAGTGTCAAGTCCGTAGTGTCCGTGATGCCTGGGCTGGCCTTTGCACAGCCTGATCTCCAGGCTCTGTCATTATCAGCATTATTATGACCAGTAGATTTAAGGCAAACAGGAGAGCTCAGTAACTAGAAAAGCCAGGCGAGCTTGTCTCCCCTCGCCGCTGTTGTTGCAGGTGAGCACTTGGGAGTTTTTGTTTATGTTTAAAATTTAAAACATTGGTCAATGGTGAACTGCAAGGTGGAATGATTTTATTTCATTTTATTTTTTAGTCAGTATAAATTTCAATTCTTATTTGAACTTTTTTTTTATTGAATTTGGAGGACACTTTTAAAATCAACATACAGGTGCATTCTTTGAAAATGATTTGTTTTAAAACTTAACGCATGGATCAAGGAAATGATGGTTATTACATGATTCTTATTGAAAATAATTTTGTCAGACAAAAGAAGGGTTGTTAGATGTGGTTTGCTTTGGGTGTCAGTCACACTGGGAAGCCCTGGGGTTTGAAACACTGTTACAAAAGTGAAATGCCTGGCAGCGCCAGGCACAGCGTGGGCATTGGGGACAGGCAGGTGTGCGGTACGTACACTGTGCATACATGTTCTTTAGTCCATCCAAAAACATTTGCATTGGATCCTGCCTTATAATTTGCCACCCTTGGTCACCCACATTCCTGTCTCTGAGCACCCAGGGGCTGTTTTGAGGACACTTTGCCCAGCGTGGTAGTGACAGGCAGACAGTGCTGGGGACAAAAGCTATTTGGTCTTGTCTTTGCACCACCAGTTAGTATCCTGATTCCTTGAGATAGTCATAAACAACAATAGAATTTTTTTGTGAACTGGCAAAGAATTTGGTCAAATGGGAAAGGTTCCTCCTTTCAGAGCGTAGAGGTGGGTTGGGTGGCGGTTGCAGGCTGTGCCGTGTGTCGAGATCTGTGCCGTGACCCCAATGGGGAAAATGCACGTGGCAGGACTGCCCATCTCTCTGGCAAAATAGCCCTGAGACAGCATCAGTAGGGCCTTCCACCTGTGCTGAGCCGTGGGGGAAGGTCCAGGATCCTGCCTGCTGTGGCCTCACCTCCGATTTTCTGTTTCACTTATTGAAAGTCTCATGGACAGACAGGATTCCTGGGAGCCCTGCGCATCCTGGCCTTTTGAGCACCACCCTCCTCTTCTTGCTCACCGTTTTTGTTTTTTTTTTTTTTCAGAAGATGTTGATGCTTTGCAAGCAAATTGTATCAAATTCATTTGAAAGGCAAAGCTCATTGTTTAGTGTCTCAGAATAGCCTCTGAGGTCTGGGATGCCACTGTTGCCGTGGCAACGGTTCTTTGTTTTAGGGAACCACAAACATTATCCTATAAACTGCAGGTTTCCCCTTCCAGGGGGCCATCATCCAGCCAGGCAGAGGCACCAGCATGGTCATGCCTATCATCTCCAGTCCTCCCTTTCTGTGGGCACTTGGAACTGTCCTCAGCCTTCCTTATGCTTTGTGGGGGATGTGAAGGTCATGAGCAGGTGGTGGGGGTGGCGGTGGGGTGCACTCCTCCTGTCCTGAAGATGGTCATGGGCTCCCTTCCTCCCAGTAAGCACTGGCTCGCTCAGGTGTGACCCCAGACTGTGGCACCAGGCAGAGGAGCCCCCATGACTCTTAAGACAGCAAGGGGTGAGACTTGCTGGAAGTCAGTTTTCAGTTGGCAGCATGGTAGCAAGGAGGGATCTATGGGTGTCCAGGACCTAGAGGAGACACATCAGAGTGTGGTCCATGGACACATCTCCCATTCCACCAGGCTGTGGGACCCCTGTGCTGCTGACTGTGGTCTGTGCAGGTGGCTCTCTTCCCTGGGCCTGTGGTCTCTGGGGGTGGGGGCCTCTGTTGGGGTGTCTCTCTTCCCTCCGTCTGGCTGCTTTCACTTCTCCACCCCTGTGGCCACCAGGAGCTACTAGGCAAGGAGCCCCTCCTTCCCGCTGTGCCCGGCCAGCCTCCGCCTCACAGCCTGTCCTACTTAGCTTTCCTCTTCGTGCACGGGTTTGGTTTTCCTGGTCCACCGTGTGCCTCATCTCCTCTGCAAACTTTAAGCCAGGAGCTCTGTCTTCTCTCCCTTGTCCCACACCGTCAACACTCCCAGGCGCTGAGCGCCCACCAACGACGTGACGGCCGTCAGACAGATCCAGGATCCACAGCCTTTATCTGCAAAAAGATCTGGAAAGAGAAAGCTTTTCCCATAACTCATTGGCAGTCAGACTTGACCTGAACTGCTTGGAGGCTATTTATAGTTTTTATTTATCCTACTTAGTGTGATTATTCATCCATGCTCTGCAGAACTCCTCCCATGATTGGCGATGGGACACTGCCCAGACCCACCAGCGGTGTGACGTAAGAGGCAACATATGCCCCGTGTGACTGTCGCTAAAGCAGGCAACGTACATACACCAAGACACCTCTGGCCCCCAGTTTGCAGGGGATGGTGCCGTGGATCTGTGTTTGTGGAATGAACGACCGCATCCTTAATCTAAAAATAACCCTTGTCTACCTTTTAAGTAGTTCAAAGGCTTCTTTCAAGATGATGTTGTCGTGGAGGATGGGATGTATCTTGCTTTAAATATTAATAGAAATCATATATGGAAATCTCAGATGCCTTGAAAGAATCTCTCAGTCAAGTTCACCTGGGGACTTTGCCTCCGTCCTGGCTGCTTAGCCCCAGACCCCACGTAGCTGCAGTTTGCCCCATGAGTGCTGGTGTGTCCGACCGGCCTTGTCTTCCATAGTGACCTCCTGGGCTCCTCTCCATTGGCGATGTGGTCGTATTGTTTCAACTTCAATTTCTTTTTTTTCCCTTCCTGGCTTGGTCAACAAATATGTTGGGGAATTCATGGGTCTCAGGCACTGCCCCTCCCTCCATCACCTCTCGGGCTTCTTGGCAGACTGATGTGGCCTCCACGCAGAGAGGGTGCCCGGGGACAGGCTGTGCTGCCCCTCTTGGTGGGTGGGGTGTGTCCCAGGTCCAGCTTCTGCCCTTGCTCTGCTCCCCGTAGCCTTCTTGTCCCCTCCGCTTCCTTAACACCCATGATCCTCTGTGCTGGCTGCTGGCAGCATCCTCCCTGTGACCTCTGCTCGGAGCCTCTGACCTTCAGACTCAACCTGCTGCAAGACCTGTCCCCCGCTAGCCCAGACCCCGTCTCAGGGTGCCATCTGTTATGGGATGAATTGTGTCTCCCCAAAATTCACATGTTGAAATAGGAAGTCTGACAATTAAGTTCTCAAACTTGCCACCGGGCGCAGAACTGACAAAAACATTGTAAAAATTTGTCAAATTGTGCAGCAAAATTACCGGCTGACTGTGAGAAGCATAGCAGACCGAGCAAATGTCGATAGAGAAACAGTTAGGAAAATCTTAACTGAAAATCTTGGCACGAGAAAGGTGTGTGTGAAAATGGGCTCTTGCATCACGACAGTGCACCAGCTCACGTGGCACTGTCTGTGCAGGAGGTTTAAGCCAGTAAAAAAAATAACTGTTAAAGAGCACTCACCTGATCTGGCCCCCAGTGACTTTTCTCTTTACCTGAAGATAAAGGGAATGTTGAAAGGAAGACATTTTGATGATATCCAGGACATCAAGGGTAATACGATGATAGGTTCCAAAAGAGCCTTGAAGGGTGGACTGGGCTCTGGCTTCGGTGTGCAGCTTCCCAAGGGAGCACTTTGAAGGTGACTGAAGGGATATTCAGCAGTGAGGCATGTAGCACTTTCTACGATGAGTTCACAAACTTAATTGGCACATCTTCGTATAACTCCCCCTGCCCTGTACCTCGGGATGTGACCTTATTTGGAGGTAGGATCTCCATAGAAGTCATCAAGTGAACTTAGGACCAGCACATTCATATTCTAGAATTTGAGAGAAACCGAGAGGGGACCCCCTTCCCCAAGTGACCACCCTGCCCTCTCTCTCCTAAACGCATCTGCTCTGGTTCAGATCTGACTGGAGAATAGGCACCTCAGGGCTGTCCAGTGAGGGAGTGGAAGAAACACCCGAGCAGTCATTGATACGTCCTCCCCTCCTGCTAGAGACATCCTCCCCTCCTGCTAGAGACATCCTCAGGGCCAGCACGAGGCCTTGCCAGTGCCCGTGCTGTGTCCCCAGGGTGGCTGTCTCTGGGGAATTGCTTTTGGAAACGTTTCCTTGGGGAAGGGCTTTTCCAGCTCTGGAGAGCTGACAGACTGGTGTCCTTAGAAAAAGGAGAAATTCAGATGCAGGTGTTCAGATGGAGAACTTCAGGCGAAGATGAAGGCAGAGATTGGGGTGATGCTTCTACAAGCCAAGCAGTGCCAAGGACTGCCAGCCACCACCAGGAACTAGGAGAAAAGCCTAGAATAGATTCTCTTTCACAGCCCCCAGAAGGACAGCAGCTCCGGAGATGTGAGACGGCCCATTTCTGCTGTGGCCGTGATGGCTCTAGCAAACTGACCCACCTTCTCTCCTGGCCAGAGGCCTTTTTTCCTGGATGCTCCATCTCAGTTATGGCACGAGAACTCAAGACCCATGGCCTTCTTCCATCTTCCCTGGCCCTCACCTACCCCTTCCCCAGCAATTTGTGACCAGATCCTTCCGTTTCACCTCTGAAGATTTCAGGGAATCTGCCCTCCTTCCCACTACTTTGGGCCACCCTCGCTGCTCACCTGGACCCTATGAGGGGCAAGTGTGGGCTCTTACCCCGGCCTTGTCTCTGTTAGAGTGGAGTGCTCTGCCGCCTGGGTTCACCTCCAAGACGTGGATTCTGCTGCTGGTGCTTGCCCTCCAAACCCTTGTGGGGTGTCCCAGGACACCTTCCCTCGTCAGGATGCCAGTGTTGGCTGCAGGGCCCATGCTATCCAGCGAGAGTCTCCTTCTCACTGGTCACACATTCAACCCTGCAACGGCCTGATTTCCAGTTAAAGCCCCATTCACAGGTCCCAGGTGGGGGTGGGTTTGAGGGGATTCCTGGGTGTGTGAGAAGCAGAGCCCGGGGAGTTTCAGGCAGAGGGAAGGCGCATAAATAACTCTTGGTAAGATCACACACGGTGACCCAGGGGTGACTGCACAGCCAGCACTGAAGTAGGTGCTATGACAATTCCATTCTGCTGTCTATCACCACAGGGAGACCCCCACCTCTGGGTGAGGACAGTTTACAAGGAAGATAGTGACCTGCCATGTCACACAGTGGTCACTGAGCCCTGACCTCAGGGGGCCCCACATGGCAATCAGTTTTCTAGCCTGGACACCATTAGGAGCTCCATAACCCAGGCCCAGCTGGGAGGGGTGGTGTGGACAATGGGGTGGAAGGCCAGCCCAGGGGGTGTTAATGGTCTGGGCAGAGCTTTTCCCTGAAATGCTGAAGCCTCTTACCGCAGGAGCCGGTTGGAAGCATTGATGCTCTGGCCTGGGACACGTGGAATTGTATCCATCCCAGCTTTGACGATGTACAGACAGTATATCCTGTTGACTTTCCAGCCTCTGGGCACAGGACTCTGTGGGTCCCTGCTGCCCTGGAGGACTCTGGGACAGGTTGTGGGGGTCATTGGTGAGTGAGTTTGCCCAGGCTGCTGGAGCAAAGCACCATAGACGGGCAACTTAAACAACAAATGATTATTGAGTCTCAGTCCTGGCAGCAAGAAAGCTGAGATCGAGGTGTCACAGGGCTGGCTTCTCCAGGCCTCTCTCCTTGGCCTGCAGACGGCCCCAATCTCTCTGTGTCCTCACAAGGTCGTCCCTCCGTGTGCGCCTGTGTCCTAATCTCCTCTTCTGATAAATACAGCGGTTGAATGGGATCAGGGCCTCGTTTTAACTTAATTACTTGTGTAAAGGCCCCATCTCCAAACACGATTGCATGCTGAATTACTGGGGGCTAGGGCTTTAGCACACGCATCAGGGGGAGAGGACACAGTTGGGCCCCCGACACCCAGTGCCCTCCTGGACGTGGCCTCTGCCAGTGGGATGCTCTCCCCCCCAGTGTTCCCTGGACTTTGGTTTCCTGGGTGAGAACCAGGCAGCCCAGTGGAAGAGAACTCCCAAGGATGAAAAGGTGTGAGGTTCTGAGGAGCCTCTGGCAGCTCCAGTAACTGTGCTCCTGTTTGGGCCAGGCCCTGGGCTGCCTCCTCAGGGTGTGATAACTGACAGTGGCGGGTGTGGGCACAACCCAGCTCAGCACACAGCTACCAGTGTGGACTCCCTAGCCCATCTTCTTGGTCTGCCTCTTGACTGTGGCCTTCACGGGCTGTGTGACTTTGAACGAGTTATTTAACCTCTCTGTGCTATAGCTGCTCCCTCTGTGTCATGGGATAAGTAACAGCCAATAGCCTCATACAGTTCAAGTGCATCAGCCTAGTCCATCTTATAGCAATGATGGTCATCAGTGTTATCACCACATTGCAGATGAAGAAACTGAGGCCTGGGCGTTTATGTAACTTGTCCTGGCTGTTCATAGAAGGTGCAGGGTATGATTCCTCGTTTCTCTGGGAGCAGATCACATAGTTCCAGTCCAGGGACGGGTGTCTGTGCATCCATCCCGTCTCCCCTCCTGACCCTGAGCAGCGTCTGTTTCTGACTGAGCCACTTTACTTCTATGCAAGCAAGCTCTGGGCCAAGCTGTTGGAAGTGAGGAAGTGGGAGTCTTCATCCTATTTTGTTTTCAATTATGCTGTCAAAAGCTAAGGAGTTTAGACACTTCCTGCCAGCCTGGGCCCCTGGTGACAGGCATGCACTATTTGCATAATGAGCATGGGCGGCCCCGCTGGAAATTCCACCAAACTGTTTGCCCAGAATTGACACTGATCGATTTAGAGGGAGGCATGGCAGTCAGCATTGGGATTAAGTGATGACAAACACACCATCAGTACATGAAACCCAGACAAAGGCAAACTACCTGAAGATGGATGGTTGGGGAACAGGCTCCAACCCTGCAGGAGGGCTGGGGCTGTGTACCTGGAACACGTGTGCCTAAGGCTAAAAGGCTTAGAAATCATCTAGAGAGTCCCGGGCAATAAAGGTCAGAGCAGTAGACTGTGGTCACAGCACAGACTGTGCTGATGGGTACGTGTTAAAGCGTTTATCGGGCACGACGTGGGTATCTGAGGAGCTCTGCATTCAGTGGGTGAAAAATTGAAATGATGGGGTCCCTTCTCCAAAGGCAGTGTGGCTGAGCAGAGTGCACCCTGGAGTCTGGCTCATCCTGTCCCAGCCACCTGTGTTGCATCCCTGCTGCACCCCTGGCAGGAGGACACAAGCTGTCAGCACCTGCTCCTGCCGGTCACCCTCTGTTGATGGGACCCTGGCCCTCGGCCCCTCTCGTGGGGCTGGGCCTCTATCCGTGCCCTCCTTGCTGTCCACCTTTTCTGGATTCCTTCAAGGACTTGCGTGAGAGGGTCTTTTGAGCAGCACCTCGCCTTGCTGTCCCCTCCCTGGATAGGAAACACGTGAACTTGGGATCAACATATTTGCATTCTAGAACTGGGGAGAATCCAACTAGGGGACCCCTTTCCCAAGGGATCTCCCTGTCTTTTCTAAATGTACCTGGTTGCTTCAGAGCTGGCTGGGGAGCAGGCTCCTAGCCCCCCTCTGTGCTGTCCCTGGAGGGGTACATGGCACATTCCTTCCTGAACGTCAGCTTGCATCATGGTCTGCTCAGGTGGGAGGTGGTGGTGAGTGAGTGGAAGAAACGCCAGAGTGGTCATTGATAGGACTCCCTGCCCAGACGTCCTCAGGGCCAGTGAGGGACCTTGCAGAGTCCGTGCTGTGTCCAGAGGGTGGCTGTCCCAAACCATTTCTGGAAACGTTTCGTTGAAAAGGACCTTCCCAACTCTGGAGAGCAGACGGACTGACTTTTGGAACCCCAGTCCTCATGTTGTGGGCATCTTGGCATCATAAGAGAGAACATGACCTTCACCCTGGAAGCAATTCTTTGGGGACAGGGAGAAGGTGTGAAGGCTACCCAGTTGGGGCTGGTGGTCCTGTGGAACAAGGAATCTCGACAGAGTCATTTCTCAGGGAACAGGGGTGTTGGGTAGAGGCTACTGGGAATGGCAGGGATCAGGCCTTGGCCCTTCTCCTCTGCCCTGGTCTGGAGCTGCCCACTCTGGCTGGGACCTAACCGGGGGCTTCCTTCTCTCTGTGCAGGAGGATCCTGGCCTTGATTTTTAGTGGCATTGAGCTGTATGAGGTACCAGGGTGAAAATGTGCTGGGTAGACACAGGAAAACTTCAGCAAACACGGACCTTTAGAAATAAGTCCCCCGCTCCTTGGCCTGTATGTCTCTGACCCCTTTTATGAACTGATAAGAAAAGTTTTTCCTGCTTTAGGTTTTATCCTCTTGCTCCTTGGATCCCAAGTGCAATGTCGAGAGCCTTTGGTGCTAGAAGTACGAACAGCAAATTATAATTTTGACTTCCTGGGAAATCAACACAGGAGAACACTGGGAAGCTTTCTTTGTAGCCCAGTGTTAATGTCACTCCCCAGAATCTTACCTGTTCTGTTCCTGTTTGGGCAGCGCCTTGTTCTCCCTGTGGCGGCCAGGGAATTGCACAGGCATGGCTCTTCCTTGACGATTTCTCTCAAAAATGGAGCTGGGTTCCCGACTTCCTTTCTCTTTGTATCTTGGCCCCTCCAAAGCCATTCCCCACCAGGTGCAGCTCCCCAGCTCTGTGCCCTCTGCCTCAGATACCAGGGGAGCAGCCCTGGGCACCCTCTGGAGTGGGAGCCTGAGGCTCACCGGGAGTGTGCAGACCCGGACTGTCCTCTCATGGTGTGTGAGTGTAATCCAGAAAACAGAGACCACCCCAGGTCCTTCTCACAGAGGTGTCCAGTGCAGGGGACTCATGACCGACGTACTGATCAGGCCCCAGAGAATGAGCAGGTGGCCCCAAGCTGAGAAACTGCTGCAAGCAGGGAGGGGGCGGGGCGAGACCTGCAGGGCTGCTGTGTTCCTAGGGGAGCTGTTCCAGGGGCTGGGGCTTCCAAGGAGGGGCCTCCTGACCCAGGAAGGCAAAACGCTTTACCTGACAGGCGAGGTCAGTGAGGGAGGAACGTGGGCATCTTCCTAGTGCTGGATCGTCCATTGGCATCATACCTGGCACCAGAGAGGTGGCATTTCACCTGGGAGTGGACAGGTGTCGTTTCTACTCAACCAGCAAAGGAGTGAATCTGAGACTCCTTTGGGGAGACAGGACCCGTTCAGTGCTGGAAGAAAAGCAGCACATCTCATCTGGCTGCGACAGAAGGAGGTGTCAGCCAGGGCTCCAGGCTGAGTGTGGGGATGAGCTATCTCTGCTTTACCCTCTGCACCTGAACACGCCTGGCCACCCACTCCCCTCGCGCCTCCCTCACCTGGGTTACTGGGGAGCGAGGAGGCCACGACTGGCCATGGGCCGGACCGCAGATGCCCCGTGGTCACAGGGTCCTTCCGTCCATTGACTCCCTTGCCTTTTCAAAGGGGCCCACCCACGTTCACCCACACTTGGGTGAATCAGTCTCCTGGGTCCATTGTATTCTGGTCTGTATCCCTCCAGAATAGTATTTCTGTGTTCATGTGCTCCAGATTCCTTGTCAGGCTAAATTTAGACGTTGCCTAGTTCCACAGCGTCTTGTCTTTTCTCTGAGGGGGCTTGTCCAGTGAGAAGTTGACTGTCCATGAGCTGGACCCTAGGAACCATTCTCCCCTCAGTGCCGTGCGGGGGTCCTGGGTCTCCCTCAAAGCCTTTCACAGGCATCTCAGGGCCACTGGAGCCTATGCCTGGGGGGGATGTGTCATGGGGTCTGAAAGGAAAGTGTTCCTGGTCTGTTCAGGCCTCGGCAACAGAGCACAGGGCACTGTAGTCAGGTGGCTTGTGAACAGCCAGAGTTCCTTTCTCACAGTTCTGGAGGCTGGAAGGCTGGCATCGGGGTGCCAGGACGCTCTCCTTATATAAGGCAGTGAATCTATCCAAGAGGGTTTCATGAAACCTCATGCCTTAATCAACCCCCAAAGACCCCACCTTGAGAAACCTTCACATTTGGGGTTACAGTTTCCACATGTGAATTTGGGGAGGAGGCACAAACATTTGGTCCCTTACAAGGATAGAGGCTGTCCCTGGTACAACTGGCTTTTCCTGGAGAATGCCTCAGATCACAGGGTGGTCTTGCCTGGGATGCTTCTCCTGGTTGAGCCCCAGATTCCCCCCTGAGCACGAGGGAGCTGGGCTGACGTCTGGCTGGAGCCCCTGAGTGACTGAAACCTGGGACCTGCTCTGAGCTCAGCAGGCGTGGACCAGGTCACCGGCTGAAGCTGGATTTTTCTTAAATTCCTTTTGCTTCTTCGCCTTCATTCTTTCATCCTGGACAGTTCCATCTCCTTCGTTTTTCCTCCCCCTTTTCCTTTCTCACCTCCCCCCTCCATTTTCAAAATGTGCAAATAGCAAGAGTCCCGGAGGAGTTGCCACGGCAACAGAAGCCGGTTTCCACTTTCCAAATGACAGAGCCCTTTGCAAACACCTCTTCCCTTTGCCTCCTTGGTGACCACAGCTCAAGGAGGAGTGTGGACATGTGGGTGTGAGCTGGGACTGGACGGTCCACTCCTTGCCCTCAGCAGGCTGCCCTGGTGGTAGGTACTCAGGGACCAGAGAAGGGGAAGCCTGCAGTGCCTCGTTTGGTTTGCTGGGGCTGTCACAATAAAGTAACACATACCCAAAGGTGGCCCCAAACAGCAAAAATTCATTCTACCATGGTCCTGGGGGCCAGAAGTCCAAGATCAGGTGTCAGCGTTTGCTTCCTTCAAGGCCTCTGTCCTTGTTTGTAGACAGCCGTCTCCATCCGCACTCGGCACTCGCCCCGTCTGCCCACATTTCCTCCTCTTAGTCATGTTGGATCGGGGCCCGCCAAATGGTTCCGCTTTAACTCAATGGCCTCTGAGAAGATTCCGTCTCCAAATAAGGTCACATTCTGAGGTCCTGGGCTCAATTCTCTAACAAGAATGGGTGGTTGGCGGGGGGGTGGGGGTGGGCACGGTTCAACCCCAGCACTCTTGATAGTTGGTACCAAAAGGCCAAACTGGTGTACCCGGTGCCTCTTCCTCATGGCTCCAGAGGGAATATCCAGATGGTGTCTGAGAAGAGAGTGGGGCAGGTTGGAGCTGTATTTCCACTGGCCTCAGTTTAGACTCTGAATTGTACCTTTCTTGGGACTGAGGGTAAGCCCTGAGAGCAGGTGGAGGAGCCGCAGATACAGGGAAACTCCTCGCAACCTCAGGGGGCAGAGCGGAGGACACTCGGGGCTCGTCCAGATGTGGCTGGCTGTGGATTAGCGGGGCCAAGGCCAAGCTATGTTGGGGTGGCCTGGGGAGTGCTGGGTGTGGGGCACCTGTGACATCAACTCAAGGTCAGGCGCTCGGATCAGCTGAGACAAGGACAGGGACTTACCCAGCAGTGTGGACAGAGTTGACGAGGAGCATCTGTCCCTCATGGAGCCCGTCTTGCTTGGTGGTAGAGCCCAGGCCACCCCCTGTGACAGAGGTCTCTCCCACCTACTGGCGAGTCCGCAATTTGTTTTGTGAGATTTGTCCCTGAAATGTGATGACGAGGTTCAGGGTTCTTCTGGATCCACCCAGGTTTAAACAGCCCACTCAAACCCTGTCTCCAGTAGATGCACCCCAGCGCATGATTGCTGTGAGTGGCCTCTGCCCGGCTCCCCAGCTCTCACCTACTTAGCCCTGTCCCCATGAGTCCCTGTGTCCTGAGACAAAGTGGCTTGTCTCCTGCTGAGGCCAGGGGGCCTGAGGCAGGCGGCTTATCAAAGGCAGCTCCACATCTGTGTCTCCCAAATTCTTATTCACTGGACTGTACGCTCTGTGTCCAGGTGCCCAAGTGACCACTCTGTGGGGGCCCCAAAGGTCTCCTCTAATGCATATTTCCAAAGCCAAACTCTCTCCAGCCCCAAAGCACATGGATTTCTCTCTTTCTCCATGACCCACCAGTGTCCCATGCTGGAAACTTAAGTATCACCATAGTGGCTCCATTTCTGTTACCTCCCGTCCAGCCCATTGTCCATTTCTGGCCTGTCTTCCAGCTCCAAACTCCAGCTCCTTTTCTCCCACTTCTCTCCATTTCCCCTGTCTCCACCGAGGCCTGTGTCCAGGCTGTACACAGACCACCTGGACTCGTGAAGTAGCCACCAGCTGGGCTCTTGGTTTCCACTCTTCCCTCCACGACCCAGTCTCCATCCCAGCAGCTGGAAGAGGGATCTTTCAACCAAGAACATAAATCAGATTGTGTCACACACACCCCTCCCCCTTGAAACACTTTACTGCAGTGGGGCTGGTATCCCCTCCGGACTTCTCCTGGCCTGCGAGACCCTGTGTGAGTTGGTCCTGCCAGGGTCTCTGTCCCCTGCTGTCTGCTTTCAGCTGCACCTACAACCTTCTGCTCCTAGATGGCTCTGTCCCTGTTCTTCATGGTCACAGCTCTCTGTTGGTCTTGTGGTTCCCCCACCACAGGTCAGATCATTGATTTATTCTTGTACCTGCCTACCTCGTTCCTAGCTGTAAGCTCCCTGAGACCAGGGAGTGAACTCCACCTTGACACACTGGGGGCACTTGTAAGAGTTTGTGTGGATGGATGGATGGACACATAGCTGCCACTTGCAGACCTCTTGTGGCTTTGAGTCTTCATCTGCCAAGATCATCACAGAGTGTGGACCCCACAGTGTGGAGGTGCTGGGGGTGCTGTGTTTGCAGCCAGCAGGGAGATTCAAAAAAACAGACCCCATGCTCAGAATGGCAGGGTCACCTGACTTATAGCAAAGCCCCAAGCTGCACTGCTAATAAGTCTGGGTGGACATTTGCACAAGTTTTTTTAAAATGCTAATTTTAACCTAAAAAGCCTCCTTTCTGCCCAATGAGACTTTGGATGGAAATTTTGATTGAAATCATCTATTTTGATGCATGTTCAGGTATGGGTAGGGCTGGGGATTATCTTCTGTCAGAACACACAATTATCCCACCTCTTGTTTCTGACCTTGTGTTCAGCATTGGATGGTGGACAAAACATATAAATCTTCATCCTAATACACTTTGGAGGCATCAGAGCTATTGCCGACCTTATTTTATGGTGCTTTACAAGCATTTGTCCTTCATGACCCATTTTTTTAAGAGGGTGGATTGAGGAGCACACCATCAGTAGGCCTGCGACTCGTTTATTTTCAACTGGAAGCAGGTGTAATTGCAGGGCTTGCTGAGAACATGACTTTCCAACAGCAGGGTTAACACCCGCTGGGGAGCAGCAGGATTTGCTGACCTGGGGCCTGATTAAAATGCCTGGTGGGAGTGGCCGCCCTGGCCTTGCCTTGCGGTGCTTGCACACTTGGTAGTCAGTGCTGCCCATGCACAAGCAGGACTCACGAGGTGGCCAGTGTGGTGAGGGATGGATGTCCTTCCTTGGGTCCTGGAAGAGAACATTGCCAGAGCAGCATGGGGCTCCTGGACACAGGGAGTTGGGGGAAGGAAGCACAAGGGGCCAGTTTCCCTCCTGACTGGCCACACCTTGCCCTAGGGAAGAAGCTCCCTGTGGCTAATTTTGTTCATGACTTCACCCCACATGCCTGGCCCACCATGACTGCTCTTCAGAGTTTGCTGGATGGATGACGGAAAGGATGGGGGATGGATAGAGGAGAAGATGGAAGGATGGACAGAGGAGAGGTTGGAAAGATGAATGAAGGAAAAGGTGGAGGAATGGATGAAGGAGAGAGCAGAGGGGTGGATAGAGGGATGGATGAAGGGGAGGATGGAGGGATAGGATGGGTGAATGAAGGAGAGGATGGAGGGGTGGATGGAGGGATAGATGAAGGGGAGGATGGAAGGATGGATGGAGGAGTAGATACAGATGAAGGAGAAGATGGAGGGATGGATGAAGGAGAGGATAGAGGGGTTGATGGAGGGATAGATGAAGGGAAGGATGGAAGGATGGATGGAGGGGTAGATACAGATGAAGGAGAGGATGGAGGGATGGATGAAGGAGAGGACAAGGGGTGGATAGAAGGATGGATGAAAGAGAGGATGGGGGAATAGGATGAGTGGATGAAGGAAAGGATGGAGGGGTGGATGGAGGGATGGATGAAGGGGAGGATGGAAGGATGGATGGAGGGATGGAGAAAGGGAGGATGGAGGGATGGATGAAGGAGAGGATGGAGGAATGGAGAAAGGGAAGATGGAGGGGTAGATGGAGGAGGGGATGGGGGCATGGATGAAGGAGAGGATGGAGGGATGGAGAAAGGGAGGATGCAGGGGAACAAGAAGGAGAGCATGGCTGAATTCAAAAAAGTCGGATACATCTG
>CAUYPK010058599.1:0-31675 GCA_963574355.1 Loris lydekkerianus | reverse complement strand
GTGTTAAAATCTCCAACTACTATGGAAGTGGAGGAAATCGAGTTGCTCATGTCTGTTAGAGTTTCTCTTATAAATTGAGGTGCGTTCTGGTTGGGTTCATAAATATTAATAATTGAGATCTCATCATATTGAGTATTACCTTTAAGAAATATGAAGTATCCATGTTTATCTTTACTTATTTTGGTTGGTTTAAAGGCTATTGCGTCTGCGAACAGGATTGCAATGTCTGCTTTTTTCTGCTTTCCATTTGCCTGGAATATAGATGACTATCCCTTCACCTTGAGTCTGTATTTGTCCTTTAATGTAAGATGCGATTCTTGGATGCAGCAGATATCTGGCTTGAGTTTTTGTATCCAGTCAGCCAACCTGTGCCTCTTTAGGGTATAATTTAAAGCATTCATATTAATTGAGAATATTGATAAGCCTTTCGAGAGTCTGGTGGACATTTTTAATCCTTTTGCAACTGTGGAAGTTGGAATTTGATAAAAAATTTTTTGGGTGGGTTTACTTTTGTGGTGGAGAGTTATGCTGGTCTTTATGGAGGATAGGTCTAAGAATGTCCTGGAGAGCTGGTTTAGTTGTGGCAAATTTCTTCAACATGTGAATGTTTTTGAAGTATTTATTTTCTCCGTCAGAAATGAAGCTCAGTTTAGCTTTGTATAGTATCCTGTGTTGAAGGTTATTTTGTTTTAGGAGATTGAAAGTCGATGACAATCCTCTTCTAGCTTGAAAGGTTTCAGCAGAGAGATCTGAAATTATTCTAATATTCTTCCCCTTGTAGGTAATGGTTTTCTTTCATCTGGCAGCTTTCAGAATTTTCTCCTTCATATTAACTTTAGTGAAATTGATTATGATGTGTCTGGGGGATGTCTTATTTGGGTTGAGTCATGCTTGAGTTCTGAAACTGTCTGCTATCTGAATTTCGGAATCTCTTGGCATTTCTGGAAAGTTCTCCTTCATAATATTATGGAGAAGAGACTCTGAGCCTTGTGAAGCCACTTCATCACTTTCGGGGATCCCTATAAGATGAATATTGGTTTTCTTAGAATTATCCCAGAGCTCTCTGAGAGAGTGGTCTGTTTTTGCTTTCCATTTTTCTTCTTCTTTGAGGGTTTGCGAGTGTTTGAAAGCTTTGTCTTCAATGTCAGAAATCCTTTCTTCTGCCTGCTCCATTCTGTTACTGAGGGATTCTACTGTGTTTCTGAGATCTCTGAGGGATGCAGCTTCTTGTCTCAATGTGTCAAAATCTTTGGTCATTTGGTCTTTGAATCTGTTGAATTCTTGAGATAACTTTTGGAATTTTAATTCAATCTTATTTGCTACCCAGATCCTAAATTCAATTTCTGACTTCTCAGTTTTTGTTTGTGCCTGGGGTCTTGTGGTGTTTCTGCCCCATTGATTCTTGGGGGAGTTGATCTACTCTGATTATTCATATTGCCAGAGTTTTCCTGTTGATTTTGCCTCATGATTGTTTTTCACCATCGCCTCTGGCCATCCTCAGAGTTGGGGAGGTGTCTCTCCAAGATTAGACCCTAGCGGGATCACTCTATTGTTGCTGGATCTTTGTAGGTAGTGACTCTGTGTAGTTCCTTTGGGGCTGCTCTAGGTAGGGAGTTCTGGTTGTTGAAGCAGCTCCAGTGTGTGACACACCCAGGTCCAGGAACAGGTTTGGGGGTTGTGAGCATGTTTCTGGGAGTACCTGGCACCCAGTGACTTTGGCACAGAGAGCCCAAGGCTCTAGCAGTCTCTGGCTAGGAGAAGGGCTCTGCGCAGAAGCAGGGAGGGCTCCAGAGGGCACACAGCTACCAGAGTTCCAGGCCAGATGAATGGGCTAGTGTGGAAGCTGGGGGAACACAGGTGGGAGGACGCAGGGTTGTGTGGCTCCCGCAGTTTCTAGTCAGAGATTGCGGAGGCCTGGTGGGTGCAGGTCACCAGTCGGGGGTCGCTGCACAGCTCTTATGGAGGTCTGGGTGGTGCCTAGCCCAGGAGTATGAGGTTGCTATGAGCTGTGATGTGTCGGCACTCTACCCAGGGTAACAGTCCAAGGCTCCATTGTGCTAAAACCATCTCACTCTGCCCCTAAGGATTAAGGCTATAAGGCAGCTCAGACCCCTCTTTTAGGCTGCTTGGTCACTAGGTTGCTTTGTCCCGCCCTCAGCTTGCTCTGGCATGCTGAGGGCCGAGCTTGCCGGGGCAGTTCTTTCATAATGGATTCCTGCGTCCTGCTCAGTGACTCATTCTGGTGCCCCAGACAATGCCCAAAGTTCTCCACACTCCTGCTCAAGCTCTCCCCAAGGCAGTTCAACTGAGTGCCAAATCCAAGAACACCAAAACAGTTCACAGGTAAGGCCTTTCCAGTTTGCAGTCTCACTGCTGCTTGTACTCACGGTTGCCAGCGTGATTAGGTCGATTGAACACATGCAACCACTTGACAGTTTTCCCCTGTTTTTGTCTTCCTCTTGGGGTCCAGAAGTTCCTTGCTGGCTCCCTGTATCCTCAAAGTGATAATTATAGGCAGATTCCACTGGCCAGAGATGCCTGTAGTCCTGTCTCCCCAGACTCGCTGTGCCCAGTTGCAGGGAAGCTGTTACTCGGCCGCCATCTTTAATCCTCTCTTGCTTACTTCTTTTAATACATCAGAGCTGGGAGGAAACTTTCCCAACATTGCAATCCACTGTTACTTTTGAGAAGTCTGAGGCCTAGGAGAAGTGACTACATCCACGAATAATTAGATTTATTGCTTCTAAACTTTCTTTCCCAAAGACAATTTAAATATATTAAATCATTCATATGAAAACTTCTATAATCAGAATGAGCCTTTTCCCACATATGCCAATAAACATATATGTCTAAATACCTATGTGATGTGAAAAGCTGAGAAACAAATTACTGTTACTACGTAAAGACATCATGAGTTTCAGCAATTGTGTTTCAGGAAGTGACACGTCTGCTTTTTAGTTCAAATTCAGCTCAGTTATATGGAGCCCATTTTAATTCTTCCAAGAAATCTGGCCTGGCCCATCTTTAAAGTGGGTGCAAGTTATGAAAAATCACAATGGAAACCAACATTCTTTGACTGAAAAACTCATTACTAAGGTTCCAAGACCATGTACTGCAACTCTCCTGGGAATGGACATCCCACAACCTCAAAGTAGCAGCTTAAGAGTTAGGAACAACCTGAGGCCACTAATCTTAGCCCTTGTCCCATTCAGTTCATAAATCCTCCCCTAAGTATCCACTACACTTGGATTCTCTTCAACAGCCTCTATTTTTAGGGAGTTTTCCCTACTTCTAACAGAAACCTTGATTGCTTCAATCTAAGACAAAAAATAATAGTCTCTAATTTTATGCTTTTTGGACAAACCGAATGTTCCTTAAGCCATATCATTGCCTTAAACAACATCAGGCATCTGAAATATCTATGTAAATTATACAGTGCTGTATAAAGTTATTCATCTCAAGGCTCTACTAACTAGGCTAAGATAGATTGTGATGCGGTAATAAATAATCCTTAAATTGGCTTAACACACAAAAGTTTACTTCTTACCCACACTACACTTCAATTGGGGTGGAGGCAAGGCTCTACTTCGTCACTCAGTATCCAGGATAATAGAGCTGCACCACTGGTAATAAGTTTGTTGACAGCCACAGCAGAAGGAAAGGGTTGCACAGGGGCATATTGTTCGTAGACCGTTGATCAACACATGCCACAAAATTCTGCCTAACTGCAGTGGGCCCAGAAAACAGAAGGAACACATGGATTTTTCACAAGCCATAATATTTCTTTTGTAATATTTCTATCTAATCAGATCAAAGGTCTTGTATTTTTTATTTCTCTTTTTAATCCTTCAATTGCTGCTATGCTTATCTATGTTTACTTTTGCTTTATATTACGTATAGTCCTTTTTTAAAAATAGTCTCACTATTCAATTCTATAAGGAGAAAGAGTTATTTCATGCCATTTTTCTGTCAAATGACAGCACTGTTTTATTGTTTTCTTTTTGAGGAATGGGAACATTATAACTTAGAGAATTTGTTATTTTTATCCTTGTTAGCTAGGCAATTTTGTGTGGATGCTTTGACAAATACCAACTTCATACTTGCCAACATTGGATTTCCACCTGATTTTTATGGATTGTTTCTTTTAACTTTAATTCTAATTCACTCTCTCCTATTAAAAGTAGCAAATTTAATGGTAGACTATTAGAGCCACAGTGGCTTTTCAGCCAAACATTGAGAGAATTAAAATAAATTATAAGCAGCAAATTAAAAAAAATCCTGGGTGGCGCCTGTGGCTCAAGTGGGTAGGGTGCCAGCCCCAATACCGAGGGTGGCAGGATTTGAACCTGGCCCTGGCCAGCTAAAATAGCAGTAACAACTGCAACAAAAAATAGCCAGTCGTAGTGGTGGGCACTTGTTGTCCCAGCTACTTGGGAGGCTCAGGCAAAAGAATCGCCTAAACCCAAGAGTTGGAGATTGCTGTGACCTGTGACGCCATGCACTCTAATGAGGGCAACAAAGTGAGACTCTGTGTCTCAAAAAACAAACAAACAAACAAACAAGAAAAAAAACCTAAAACATTCTGGGTGCAGTGACTCACACTTGTAATCCCAGAACTGTGGGAGGCCAAGGCAGGAAGATCACTTGAGGTCAGGAGTTCAAGATAAGCTTGAGCAACATAGCCAGATCCCCTCTGTAAAATAAAAAAGTTAGCTGGGAGTAGTTTCCTGCACTTAAAGTCCTCGCTAGTTGTGAAGTTGAGGTAGGAAGATTCACTTTGAGCAAGAGTTGAAGGTTACAGTGAGCTATGATTGTGTCACTGCACTCTAGCCCAATGGCCAGAATGAGACCCTGTCTAAATAAAAAACAAAAAACAAAAACCTAAAGCATAATAATAATAGAAAGTGCATTCTAGAATGCCTGTTACATACCTGGCATGTTACAGAGAGCATTTCATGTAATCTTCACAAAACACTTCCTGAATAAGTATAACTTATTCATAGCCACACAGCCACACAGCTAGAAGTAGAGGATCCAGGATTTGAAATCGGATTGTTTTTCTTCTAAAGCCTAATTAACTAGAATCGAGGAACACAACTCCCATGGGCATCACCATATTACCACGTTTGATGTTCACAGTCCTCACAGGAATTCATGATAATAATACCTCCTATGGGTTAGGGAAGCATGATAGGGCAGTACTTAAGAATAGCTTTGGAGCTGGATTGCCTCAATTTGTAAGTTTAAGTCTTGGCTCTGAGATTTCCTAGCTGTGAAAACTTAAAGCAAGTTGCTTGTTAATTTTTCCATGCCTCAGTTTCCCCATTTGAAAAGTGTAAATAAAAGCAGTGTCTTCCCTGTTTAGCTGTACCACAGAGCTATAAGCAAAACACTTAGAACAGTATGTGGCATTCAATAAATATCAGCTCTTAATTTTGAGTTCTAACCAAGCACCTTGAGAATATAGGTGAAAAGAGAAAGTAAATAATAGTTTTAATAAACCTACCATGCAGATATTTTATAGACCCAATTATATAAATCTATTACCTGTAGGTGGGTTATCTTCAGAGGAAAGCAAAACCCAAGGGACAAAGAAGTGAAATCATTTATTCTAGTCCCCTGGCTAGTAAGTGGCAAAACTCAGACTGATGGCAACCAGGTCTGTCTGTGCTACAATAGGAAGAAAATGTTTTAAGTATATTTACCCCTCTGTCTTTCATAGAACATGAAGAGATTCTCCCTAACTTGGCAGACACAATGGACACATAATGAAACTTAAGTTTAATCAACAGAAATTTCAAGACACTGGCAAGTTTCTGTTCTGACTCCTGACCCCATTGTGCTCCTGGCCCAGGCAATGCCAATGTCCTGGTCCTGACTGACACTGGGGTGGTGGGGTGAGGGGATGGGGGGCTCGCATCTATCCAGGCTCTCCAGCTGCCATGGAGCACCTGTTTCTATCTGTTTCTCTACCGAAAGCTGGGCCCTCTCAGGCTGCCTTTGGCTAAATGTCCTGCCCACTGTCAGAATCTTATTTCTCTGAGACTCCAGAAAGGTTTCACTAGAAGGTTGGCCTTAATTTACTCCAGTTTCTCTCTTTATCTTTGGTATTTTCTCGTTTCATCTTTTTCTTTTTGCCTCAGGCATTTCCGGGTTTCCAAAGCCCTGTCTTCACAGTATATAACTGTACCATGGTCATAAACTACCTTGTTTCTTGAATTTTTATGCCTTGATTATTGACTTTCATATTGTTTGATTTGATAGCGATATTCAAAGCTTTAGAATTTATAGAAATATGACTAGTAATAAATGCTTAGAAATTGTCTTTGGGGAAGGGGCGTGTCATCATTTTCATGTGAAAAATTCAATGAAAAAATACTGTCCAAATAATGTTTTTAATCAAAAAGATACCAAATGTTGTTATATGTTGTTTCTTATTTTAACATAATTTATATTTCTTTGGCTTTTAGTCCCAACTCCATGTCACAAGAGGTTATTAATAAATGAAATAGGCAATAAATAAATAGAAGCTTAGGTCAGGCATAGTGACTCATGCCTGTAATCCTAACACTCTGGAAGGCAGACATGGGTGGAATGCCTGAGTTTAGGAGTTTGAGACCAGCCTGAGCAAGAGTGATACCCTGCCTCTAAAAATAGCCAGGTGTTGTGGTGAGTGCTTGTAGTCCCAGCTACTCCAGAGGCTGAGGCAAGAGGATTGCTGGAGCCTGAGAGTTTGAGGTTGTTGTGAGATATGATGCCATGGCACTCTCCCCAGGGCGACTAAAGTGAGACTCTGTCTCAAAAAAACATAAAAAATAAATTAATAGAAGCTATGTCATACTACACCATCTGAGATATATAGAGAGAAAAATTACAAAAAAGCACAAGCATGTGGCTGCTTCTAGTGGCAACTATAGACTTATGCTAAAAAAAGTTATCTTTTTGTAAATAAGTCAAAAGTAGGAGAGGGTTTTGGGTTGTTGTGAGGGTACATCCACCGGCCTGGGTCACTGTTTGTTAGTTACAACCCATGTCAATGTTCCCATCTTGTTAAGAAACCTTTCTTAATACCTATTTTTAAAACTTGTTTCAATATTTACATTATCATTTTAAATTTTTTTTTTTTTTTGGCCGGGGCTGGGTTTGAACCCGCCACCTCTGGCATATGGGACCAACGCCCTACCCCTTTGAACCACAGACGCTGCCCACATTTAAAATTCTTACTTAATTTTTTATTACTACTATTATCACAGTGTTAGTGAAAGATCCTATTATTTCCATGTAATATTTAATATTACCTTCACAGTAATATTAGCATTTTATCTCTAAATCCTGGTGAGGTCAGGTAATGTTTTCTTCACTTTACAAGTGAAAAATTTGACGCTTAGAAGCAGTTACACAATGTGCTTATTATTTCAGTCATAAGAAGTGGAGGGGCCATTTTACTATAAACTGTTTGAAGGCAAGAATCCTGTTTTATTATTTACAATGCCCAGTTCTTACAGTGTCTGTATAAAGTTGACCAAATAAGGGAACAAATGACTTTAACTTAATGCATTTCAAAATTACTGATTTTGACACTGTAACCTGCCCTCCATCCCTCCATTTCTCAAACTTTCTACTTTTCATCAATGGTTAGTCCAATACAGGACACATTCTCTGAGTGGCTCAGATTGAGGACCACCCCATCTTGCAGTTCCATCTCCATGTACCATATTCGAAATCTTCTATCTTTAGAGTTCCCTTATCTCTAACTTTTGCTGCCATTTGCAACCAAAATTTAAGTATTTGCTGTGATATTTATCATGTAATCCTCATTTTATTGAGAACATTATTCCCTTTGGATGATTCCTCTTTGACCAAGTAATCTTCCAGTATGTAACCTAATCTGTAGCCAATTTCAGTAATTGCATTCTTAGAGTTCTTAACTGGGCCTTAAGTTATTGACTTACAGTTTAGATTTTTTCTGGTTGAATTCATTAAGTTTGGTGTGGACCTTCACCTATGTTAGCAGTGTTGTTACATAGAACTCAGCTAACAACCCCTTTATTTATTCTGGAAGCAATATAAACTCTATAATTACATACCCTTTCATAGATTCACTGACACAACAAATGCTCCACTGCTTTAGGTGCTAGGCATAAAAAAATAATGAATAGATGATCTCTTCCATCATAGACCCTTGTTTATTCAATGTGATTCTGACACTTGGAGTAAGGAGTTTGTGATAGGGAGCAGAGACCTAATTTATTTTGTGTTTTATGTTTCTCAGAATCCCATACAAATGGCTTGATGTTATCCTTCACAAATGTTCTAGGAATTTAATATGTATCAGAAAAATAACCCTGACTTTTTACTAAAAACACTTCCACTGAGTTAATTATAGAAAAAAAATACAGATTTTTTTTTTTAAGGTTCAGTGGAACCTGACCAGCTAGCCAGAATTCTGTTATTCTTGCACTAGATTAAGAAAATAGATGGATCAAAACATCTGAGACATTATACACACATTTCTGTTGAATTGTGCATTTAAAATCTTACCTGTTTTCTTTCTGTACATAAAGTGTTCTTTCCTTATTCAGGAAACTTATCAACTGAACACCAATTAAATGATAGCTATTTTGCTACATGCTTCAAAAGGATTAGTTTCTTGCTCTTAAGAAACTTACTGTCTACAAAAAAATGAGATTTGTCTTTGAAATCCCTACAATAAATCATATCAGTTGACTCATTTAAGACTATTTTTTAATGTAAAAGGGAGTTATGGCATTTTACAGCTGCAAATTATCTTAGAGATAAACCACTCCCAACATTTCATTTTATAGATAAAGAAATGGAGCATCAGAAAGGTTGAAGAAGTAATGCCAGGCCCCAGAGAGTAAGAGGCAGAGGTGGGTCCAGAATCCATTCTTCAGAATCACAGCTGGTGTTTCCCCACTGTGCCATACCATCCTTAATGATGGACTCAACTGATGGTACAGTGAATGGCAGTGCTCAGACTTGCCCTGTCTGAATGCAGGATTTTGATAATACTTGCAGGGAGGCCAGGCCTTTCTGGAGTAGATGCTCAGTCAGACATGGGTAAAGGTTAAAGAGGTAATTTCTGACTTTTCTTCCTTTGAATAGTTAGCATTCAAAGGATATTTATTGTCTTATGCAAATAGAGACTCAACAAATGGTAATTGAACAGAATGGAGTATTTCTTCTTTATTTAATCAGTGCACCTTTGCTAAAATGAAACTCTCAAATGAGAGACCATGCAAATTAGCTTTTGCACTATTTTCTAATCCAACTGCTTTGGAGTGAAAAAAGCAAAAGCTTTAGAGCTGGACACCCCTGAGTTGGTGCTCTACTCTTGCATGCTTTATCTATGAGACTTATGTAAGTCACTTTGCCTCTTTGAACCTTCACTTCTTCCTCTGTTAAATGGAAATAAGAAGTACCTTTCTTCCTGAATTATTATATTTAACAATAATGATAGTGCATGTCTGTGCCAAACTCTGAGCTAGGTATTTTTATACATTCTCTCTCTATAGCTGTATAGTATAAACAAAGCATATAGTAGTATACTTTGCACTGAAGAATAGTGATGTGCTTCTTTCTGTCAATACTTCCCTAATCTTACCTTGAAGAACAATCATTATTCAGAATCTTATTTACTAAGTTCTACAACAGACATATAACCCAACAAATACAGCCAGTCTATTGAATATATTGCTGGAGAGTGGGGTGGACCATACAGGGGTGAGCAGTGGTGACTATGAACCAGCCTATGATTTCACCGATGAGCTGTGAACATCCCTACTTTCCCTGTGAGGGCAATGACAGTAGCTTAATTTATTATTGCATCCCCACACCGAGCATCATGCCTGGACATGGTTGGCATTTGGTAAGTATACACGGATTTGACTTGAGATGTTCCTCTTTTGAATGGTGAATTCTCCTCCTTGGATCATAAAAGTCTGATGTCTACTGGTAATATGCTGATAACTTTGTCCAGGACAGTCTTAGAGCCAAAACAGTTACCAGGTGGTAATTGTCCCTATGATTGCCAGGTGAAGAGTCCAAAGTTAGAATTCTAAATCCAAGAACATCAAAATGAAAAGCAGAAGGAAATATGGGAGCCTCACAGGTAATACTCCAGAAGTGCAGTTTTAGGTTTTGTTCTCTTAGAGTTTTTTTGTGGTATCAGTATGGCCAGGCTGGAACCAATAAACTATTGCTATTTCCTTGAAGCTCCTTTGCTTTTGACTGACAGAGTCTTACAATTTACCTTGAGACCTAACCCAGATTCAACTTTATATAATCTCAAAACTTCCACGTAGGCCTTTTAAATTTCTATTTAAAATAAGCAGAAGGCTTGAGAAGGAAAACAAAAAGCTTTTTTTCTAGAATCATACCTACTTTCACCTGTGATAAACCAAGTCAAAATTATCTGATAAATGAACTCATTAATTCAAATTTATAGTAGCTTTTGTGTCTTCTTGAACTGATGTATTTTTTAAACTGAAATAATGTCATTTCCTCTTAACATTTGTTTGGGGGGCTTATTCCTCATCTTAAAACAGACCATTGTGCTTACAGAGTCATTATTAAGCTCCCTATTAACTGTGTTGTTCTGTGTTCTTTTTGTCTAATCTGAGCCTTTCCAACTGCAGAAGAAAACTTCTCTTGAAGGCAGCAGTTCCCAACTGGACAGTCGTAATACATTCTTTTATGTCCTTTTGTTCACAAGTGATTTAAAAAAGAAAAAGTTCAAGCTTAAGCAGAATGGAAGCAAAATGTCTCACGGTATGGACGGAAGGGCAGGCTCAGAACTGTGTGTCGGCAACACCAGCCCATCATAGGAGTGTTGTTAGCCTATCAATTCTGCTTCTTTTCAGTTGGGGATTTGATTTCTCTGACTATGGATGGGTTTCTTCATAAATTAGGAAATTTGTCTATCAAAGACTTGTACCTCTTGAACTTTCTGCCATAAGAGAAATGTTGCTGGCTGATCTCTCTAATCCCAAAATGAAAGAAAGGATGATGAGAGAAAAGGGAGTAGGGAGTAGGAGAGAGAGAAAGAGAGGAAAGGAAGGGAGGAAAGGAGGGAGGGAGGAAGGGAGGAAGGTTCTGTGTTCCTTTTGCCTGGATTAGGTACTCTCTCATAGAAAC
Source organism: Loris lydekkerianus (assembly GCA_963574355.1). NCBI lineage: Eukaryota > Metazoa > Chordata > Mammalia > Primates > Lorisidae > Loris > Loris lydekkerianus. The sequence continues at coordinate 20,518 of CAUYPK010058599.1, read as the reverse complement.
CAGGGTGCAGGTTTGTGTAAGAACACAGCAATTCCAGTGGGGATTTTAGTGTCAAAAGTTGGGCTAGGAGTGGGTAGTGGGGATGAGCAGACAAATAGATCACCAAGTATAATGCGTTACTATTACTGAAGTAAATTTTACAAATTACTTTCTTTATAAACTGGATCATATCTAAAATCTTCCCTACCCGACAGCTGTTATAGTTGAGGAAGGAAAAAAGCCCAGAGCCACACAGTTCATAGAAAAATCCAAATACACAGGAGGCAGCAGAGAGGGAAGCAGAGCTTCTGGTACCAGGTAGGCCTCCGTGAATGCTCAGTTCTACCACTAGCTGCTCGTGTGATCCAAGGTCATTCTTTATATGACTTGAATCCTTTCTTGGCTACTGTTTCAGATGCACTTGAAAAGAATCTGTAGTGCTGTTCATAGGTAAAATATTCTATAAATATTAATGAAGTTGGTAGTGATATTTAAGTTTTTGTGTCATGTATTTTGAAGCTTTGTCATTACATGCATAAAGATTTGGGGTTATGTCCTCAATGAATTTGTGCTTTCATCATTATGAAATTACCTTCTTCGTTGCAGGCAACATTGCTTGCTCTGATAATCTATTTTTTCTTATATTAATACTGCCATTTCAGCTCTCTGTTAACTAGTATTAATATGATATATATTTTTTCCATGCCCTTAATTTTAGCCTAGTTATTTAAATTTATAGTATATTTCTTATAAATAATATATAGCTGCATCTTCCTTTTTTAAATCACTCTAACAATCTCTGTCTTTTAATTGAGGTGCTTAGAATTTTTATAGTTGATGTGATTGTTGATATGCTTAGGTTTAAGTCTCATCATATTGGTACTGTTCTTTGTTCTCTTTTTTCTCTTTTTGAATATTTTTAGGGGGGTTATTGGGCAATTATTATCACTATTCTCTCTCCTCTGTTGACTTATTAACTGTAATCATTTTGTTGTTCTATTAGTGGTCACTTTAGACTCTATAGTGTACATCTTTAACTTATCCCAGTCCAACACTACTATTGAGTAATATTACAAAACTTTATGTACAACATTAGAGCCTTACCAAGTATAGTTTTCTACCTTCTAGCTTTTGTGGTATTGTCATACATTTTCTATGTAGTCATGTATGTATTTATGTTTGTATGTAAATAAATAGTATATAAAATAATCTCCACGATACATTGTTATATTTTGGCTTAGGCAATTATTTTTTTTAAAGGTTTAAATAATAAGAAAACAACTTATGTATTTATCCACATAGTTACCATTCCCAGTGCACTTCCTGGCATAGAGGCAGACTTCCATGAGGGGTCATCTTCCTTCTTCCTGGAGTACTTCTTTAATTATGCCAGGAGTACTTCCTAGAGTACTTCCTGGAGTACTTCCTTTACTGCTTCTTTCAGTGTGCATCTATTGCTAATGAATTCTTTCAGCTTTCATATGTTTGAAAAAGTCTTTACTTTGCCTTTATTTTTGAAAGATATTTCCTGGGGTATAGAAATTTAATTTGACTCTATCTTGATTGTGCTCTGATGATGTTGCTCTACTGTTTTCTTACCTATCCAGTTTCTTTCTTTTCTTTTTTAAATCTTTTGTAAAGACAGAGTCTTACTTTATCACTCTGGGTAGAGTGCCATGGTGTCACACAGCCCGCAGCAACCTCCTCCTGGGCTTAGGCGATTCTCCTGCCTTAACCTCCCAGTAGCTGGGACCACAGGTGCCCACCGCAACACACAGCTATTTTTTTGTTGCAGTTTGGTGGGGGCGTGTTTAAACCCGCTACCCTCGGTATATGGGGCCAGCGCCCTACTCACTGAGCCACAGGTGCCACCTACCTATCCAGTTTCTAATGAGAACTCTATTGCCACACTTATATTCTTGGTTCACTCTACATAATGTATCTTTCTTTTTCTTGGCATAATTAAAGATTTTTTACTGGTTTTAAGTTATTTGATTATGATGTGTCTTGGTATTTTCTCTTTATGTTTCCTGTGCTAATGTGATATTGAGATTCTTAGACCAAAGCATTCATATTTTTCAATAAAATTTTGAAAATTATTGGCCATGATTCTTTCAAATTGTTTTTCTTTCTTTCTATACTTATTGAAAATGTATATATTGAATATACATATATATATATATATATACATGTATACAATAAATATATATATATTCAAATCAAACACATATACCTTCCCTATTCTTATGTAACTTGACCATCTGGAATACAATTGTAGTACTGTTTTTGATGTTCTTTTATGGTAATTGTGATGTTGGTGTTAGTTATAGGTTGGTTAATTGATAAATTTTTCTCCTCATTGTCGATCAGATTTTTCTGTTTCTTTGCATGCTTGGTAATTATTGACTGAATGCCAGACGTTATAAATTTTGCTTTTGGGGGCTGGCTATTTTATCCTCCTATAAATATTGAGCTGTATTCTGGGATGTGGTTAAACTGTTTGATTCTTTCAAGTCTTGCTTTTAAGGTTTTGTTTTTGTTTGAGACAGAGTGTCACTATGTCATCCTCCATAGAGTGCTGTAGCGTCACAGCTCATAGTAACTTTAAACTCTTGGGCTTAAGCAATTCTCTTGTCTCAGCCTCCCAAGTAGCTGGAACTACAAGCGCCTGCTACAACTTCCGGCTATTTTTTATTGCAATTGTCATTGTTGTTTGGCAGGCCCAGGCCAGATTTAAACCTGCCAGCTCCAGTGTATGTGGCTGGCGCCCAAGCTGCTGAACCATAGGTGTCGAGCTTTTTTTGGTTTTCTTTTTTTGGAGGGTGGGGAATGAGACCAGAGCAGTAATAAGTCTGTGGGTAATTATTTTAATGCCCCCCAAATTGTGAGGTTTTCTAGGTTAGCTGGTGCAAACCAGTACTGTTCTCACCCCTTTATGGGTGTCAAGTATTGATCTCCCCAATCCTTAAAATGGTTCTTTCCCTGCCCTCTGGTAGTTTCTTCACATGTTAACCAGTACTCTGCTAAATACTCAAGAGTGACTCTGCATATATCCAGGTTTTTTGTTTTATCCCCCAGGCAGCTTGCTTCTCTCTAATTCCCTTTTTCTGTAAGCCTTAGCCACATTGGCTTCCTCAGATTCTCAGTTCTACCTTTTCAACTAATGGAGTCTAGTGGGCGGCTTCTGGGTCCTTTCTCCCTGGTTGGTGGTGCTGGGACAATTATCAGGCTTACCTCATTTGTTTCCCATCTCTTAGAAAGATTATTATCCTTCATTATCTAATGTCCAGTGTCTGAGAAACCATTATTTCATATCATTTGTCTAATTTTATTTCCTTTTGGTTATTTGAGGCAGGAGGTTAATCTAATTTCTGTCACTCCATCTTGCACGAAAATGAAAGTCCCTTCTTAGATCTTGAAAGATGAAAGCTACACACTGCATATTGCATATGTCCTTGAAGATGCAATATCTCTAGGCTATCAAGATAATTTAGGTTCAGCCAATTAATGCACTTAGGCAAGTTTCGAAATATGGAAATGAGTTTAGAAGTTTTATTTCCTTTGTATCTGTTACTTTTTCTGGCATGTACAGTGCTCGCAGAGATGTATTGGTTTTTCCTGATCTGTGTTAGCAGGATTTTTATTCTTTGGCCAATAGTTTCATGAATGTCAAGAAATTGTGCTCAGGGCATCTACTTTTGTATTTGTGATAATATAGAAAATATCATGTCCCTGGAGTGAATACTTTTAGGCAATCTCCCAATCCCTGGAGTTTAGCTAAAGTTGTATGTGATTGGAAACAACAGTTCTGGTGGTATTTTCTTAATTACTCACCTTATAATTGTGGCAGAGGGAGCAGCTCATTCTGTAACTTAGAAATTACAAAAATTTTGTTCAGTTCAGGTTCAAATGAATCTACCATATCTTGATTGTTCTGCTTTTTCAGGGCAGTATGATAATGTGTACATACCACCTGAAAATAGGCTCTTACAAAAGTGACTCAAAAACCTATCAGATTTTTTTCTTTAAAAAAAAATCTGCGAATCGAGAAATAGTATGAAGATTACTCAAAGAAATAAATGTAGACATATTATTCAACCCAGCAATTCTACTGCTGAGTATCTACCTAAATGAAAAGAAGATATTTTTATTTTAAAAAGATACTTGAACACGAATGTTTATTGCAGCACAATTCACAATTACAAAGATGTGGAATCAACTTAAGGGCCACCAATTTATGAGTGAATTAACAAAACATGGTATATATATATATACACACATACACACACACCATTATGGCTACTCAGCCATAATAATGAATGAAATAATGTCTTTTGCAGCAATTTGGATGAACCTAGAGATCACTATCCTTTATGAATTATCTCAGGAATGGAAAAACAAACACCACATGTACTCTCTAATAATTGAAAGCTAAATCATGGGTATGCATAGGCACAAAGAGATTTAAAGGTCATTGGAAATCAAGAAGAGGGGGGATATTAAGGAGTAAGGAGTAAAAATTTATCTTTCAAGTACAGTGAATACTGTACATCACCAGAATGGGTATTCTAAAAGGCTTGACTTAAGCATTATAAAAGGTATCCATGTACAAATATACAAAAACATTTGTATTCCCTTAATACTTTGAATTTTTTTTTTTTTAAAAAACTTAACTCTTATTATTATAAAAAACATGAAATTAGAGACTGGCTATGCTCTTGTTTCCCACCTTAAGATATTGTCTTATAGGCAATATTTATACCTTAGTAGTTTTATTTATCAACTAGATTAAGTTTAGTGCTTACACATATAAGAATATTCTTTAAATAGGGCAGCGCCTGTGGCTCAACGAGTAGGGTGCTAGCCCCATATACCAGGGTGACAGGTTGGAGCCCAGCCCCAGCCAAAAATGAAAAAAAAAAAAAAAAAAAAAAAAGATTCTTTAACCAGTGCTATATGATCTACAAAGAAAGTTTCAATTGACTGAAGTATGCCCAAATGATCTTTAATTAATTAATTAATTTATTTTTTTTAGACAGAGTCTCACTATGTCACCCTGTGTAGAGTGCTGTGGCGTCACAGCTCACAGGAACCTCAAGCTCTTGGGCTTAAGAGATTCTCTTGCTTCAGCCTCCCAAGTAGCTGGGACTGCAGGTGCCCGCTACAAGGCCTGGCTATTTTTTGGTTGGAGTTTTCATTGTTGTTTGGCAGTCCAGGGCTGGGTTTGAACCCACCAGCTCTGGTGTATGTGGCTGGCGCACTAGCCACTGAGCTACAGGAGCCAAGCCCAAATGATCTGTAAAAACAAAACATGCTGATATAACAGTTGTGTTTGAAAAAACAGATACTTCCATTTGAGTTTCGCTTTAAAGGACTACCTTCCTGTATCTCTAGTTTTGTTAACTGTATGCCTGCAAGAGAATGGTGAAGGGAAAGCTTGTCTAGGGTTAGTTATAGTTAAAGAGTTTCGGGCGGGGCCTGTGGCTCAGCAGGTAGGGCACCAGACCCATATGCCGAGGGTGGTGGGTTCAAACCCAGCCCCGGCCAAACTGCAACAAAAAAATAGCCAGGTGTTGTGGCGGGCGCCAGTAGTCCCAGCTACTCAGGAGGCTGAGGCAAGAGAATCACCTAAGCCCAGGAGATCAAGGTTGCTGTGAGCTGTGTGACACCATGGCACTTTACCCAGGGCGATAAAGTGAGACTCTGTCTCTACAAAAAAAAAAAAAAGTTATAGAGTTTGAAATAAGAAAATTAACATGCCTGACATGCTTATATCTTCCAGGCTCTCATACATGCTTTTATACAGTACTTCATTTGATCATGACAATTACATGAGAAGGTTTTTGACATTATTTTACACATAAACTTGAGACTCAAAAGTTAGCAAAATCAGTAAAGCTAGACTAAAACACAAATTCAATCTAAATCTATTCATATTAAAAGCTTATTTTTCCATTTTGTCATACTACTTTTGCACACTGTTGTAAAGCTAATTATGTTTCTCTAAAACTGAACCATACATACATAGTAGTTATCTGATATCGAGGGGCAAACTTTCTTCTATTCTCCATTCAAATGCACCCATTGACTTATAACACCAGGACTCTGAATGCTTACTATAAATAAAAGGTCTCTACCTTTTAGCAAAAGGTGATATTGAAATAAAAGGAAATAATAAAATGACTGTTTACTGAGAATTATCTATCTTCTCAATAAAAAGTTACCTTGATTAGATTGGTTTTTCCTCAGGCTTTATAAGTTTATGTTTCTAGAAATAAAGGTTTTTGACTTTCATAACATGATGCAGTGTATTGTTGGTCTATTCCATAGAAGAGGTTTTGTTATTCATCAGAACAGCTTCAGTAGTAAATAGACTTCTCCAAAAAATAAAAAGTGCTATAGTGTCTTTGAGTTATATTTATGCCAAGGATGTGATTATATTCCTATGCTGATGAACTCAGTACTAAGATATTTCTAGCTACATCTTTTGCATTGGTGATAATTTTAGCATTTACGTGCCTATGACACAGAGATGCCTGAGACCTGAATCCAACTTCTGTTGGGAACTATAATCACTATTTTGGAATTGCTCTTTTGTGGTCAGTTTGAAGGGATAAATCACATAATACATCCAAATGATTAGTCATAAATTGATTCTAATAACGTGATGGCATACTTTGTATCCCTAAAAGCAAACAAACATATAAGGCATATTAATTGCATTAGACTAACAAATCAGTTGGGAAACAGGAGTAAATGAGCATACCATTTTCAAATCATAGGAGCTATTAAAGAACTAGAGGGCACATGAAACATTAATCTGGTAGAATAATTCCAATGAACCAGAAAGTACTAATGATGTTCTAAAGTGACAAGGGTAGTCTTTTAAAATTAAAAAAGTCAGGTTCAAGTCCTTGGTGTAACTAAGGGTCATTAAGAATGTGAATGTTTAACATCCAGAAGAGACAATGGAATTCTTGTAAGAATTGGTTCAAAATAAGAAAGGACTGCTTTATATAACCAAAAGACCCATCCCACCTGAACAAACAAAAACAAACAAAACTAAGTTGCCTCTCTAAAAAATGAGCTGCCTCCCCATCCCAGCATGAAGTTGCATTGTGACTGTCATACATGGTAAAAGGCATTCCTCTGGTTGTTGATTACGGTACTAAAGTTTCTAAAGGTCTGATTTTGAATGACTCACACTCTCAGTACATAGGTAGCTTTCTGGGGTTCTGAGCTCAGTATACAATTGCCTTGAGCATGGGAAGATAGGCCTGCTACCTGTCTGTATCATTTTACTGTTTTCTTAGAAACTCCTGGGTCTTATTTCTGACCCAGAAAAATAAGAGATTTGATCCCGCTGTCTACCCTTGAGACTTACTGTCAATTTCCAGTTCTCTTTTTAAAATGGTAGAGTTGTACAGATGGTGAGGCAATGTTTCCTGTACTGACTCACACTCCTGGTCATCCCACCTCTCTCTAAACTTCTCACATGTGCCAATTTCTACTTACCACACACATATCCCTTAGGAACTTGACCATAATAGCTGACCTCAAAGGATCCGTGCTTCCCAAACAAAAATGTAAAAGAATATTTTACAATAAGTTGAAGTGAAAGTTCTAGGATTCCTTATTTTAAATAAGTTTTTTAACCTTAAAATGTGTCTGCTATGTAAAATTAGGCAACAATAGAAAAATATAAAGACAAAAAGATAACTCACTTATAATTTCACCATTCTAAAGAAAGAATTGACATTTTAGTGCATACACTTTGTAGCTTTGTAAATATGTTAAGAAAATGAAAAGAATTCTGCCTTCTCCTTTTATTTACTTAGAATTATATTATCATTTCTTCATATTATTACATACATATCTTACAAATTTGATTTTTAAAATGAATTCTTGATATCAACAAAAGATAAACAAGAAATAGGAATATATTAAGATCAACATATCAGACGATATATGTTGATAGTTATTAAAATCCACCTCTGATTCCATACTGATCTTCAACATCCCTCTGACTACAATCAGCTTTCCACTTAGAATTTCCTATAGAGAGAATGCTGCAAACAGCCTCAGTCCACTCATTAGTAATGTTTCTCATTATATATAATAAGCCATCATTATGGGGTATTAATGCAACATGAATCCATCTCTTCTGCCAAATAACTGTTCTTATTTTTGCATAGTTCTTATTTAATTGAATCCTCACAACTTTCCTGTAAGCACAATGGGTGGCGCAATCTCTTTTAATGAGGAAAAGGAGGCTCAGAAAGTTATATAAAGTGTTCAAGGTCATCTTTTAACAGAGCTGGATAATCTTTGCTGGAGAAGGGAGTTTAAGGAGAGGAGGTGGAATTCAGATCAGATTTTTTTCATTTTCAAATTCCAGTACATCTAATATATTCCCTTGTGGCCTCCTACATGGTATCTTGATTTAATAAATATTTATTGATAGAATTTATTTGAATTAAATAATTGAATAATTCATTTTAAAAAGCAAAAGCAATAAATGTTTATTTAAATATAGTTAATGTGGGCGGCACCTGTGCTCAGTGAGTAGGGTGCCGCCCCCATATACCAAGGGTGGCGGGTTCAAATCCAGTCCTGGCCGTACTGTAACAAAAAAAAAGAAAAATAGCCAGGTGTTGTGGCAGGTGCCTATAGTCCCAGCTACTTGGGAGGCTGAGGCAAGAGAATCACCTAAGCCCAGAAACTGGAGGTTGCTGTGAGCTGTGTGATGCCACGGCATTCTACCAAGGGCGATAAAGTGAGACTGTCTCTACTTAAAAAAAAAAAATACATATACATATATATATATACATATATATATATATATGTATATATATTTAACTTATCTGTCATTTAACCTAAGCATAAATTCCTCCACCCTTTTTTCCTGTTGGTATAAGTTCTTCAGAATAAAATGATTAAGAAAATTGGTCTAAATTATTTATGAAAGTGTTTTAATGAGAATACGTATTTTCCTGAGTATTCTAAAAGTAGCCATAAGCAGTGATAGTGATAAAAGTAATGATATTCCTTTACATTTCCAGTTTACAGAATGCTTTTATTATCTCATTAAATCCATCAGAAGCATCCTGGAAATTAACAGTAATTTTTATCCTCATTTTGTCACAGGTCTCAGTGTTTGGCTGTGTATATTAGGTGCAGACTTCTCACACTCCCACTGGACTCTTGTAATTGACTTCTTGGTTTGGAGGGGTGCAGGTTAAGGGTTAGCCTGATATCCAGTATGCCTGACAATTATAGATCTTTAAAATAAAAACCAAGTACATATGAAGCAGTCATCATGTCCCAGACACTGGGACAAAGTGCTCAAACAAAAGCCATAGGTTTAACTTTTTTTTAATAGATGAGGCAAATAAGCTTAGCTCATTCTCTGCGTTCATGAGGGACTGTGGCTTGACAGTCTTTGGATCATATTTAAGATGTCCTCATAAAACTGTTCCCGTGGAGCTGTTCTGTTTAAACCAATGATCTTGATTTCCTACAGCTTGAAGGGTTTTTCAAACAGGATAAATTTCCCTGACTGAATTGGCTGAGGCCCTGCCTGGGCAGAGAACTTCCCACTTTGTGAAGTCAGCCCCCTCTCCAGACAATATTTTCATCTTTGTTGCCTGATGTGTTGTCCTCTGTTCACTTAAAATCCCCATTGTCCTTTTTTCACTGCATGCCTCACAAGGATGAAGGGAAATATCCTGAATTTGATCCTCTCTTCCCCTGACATTGGCAAAATCGATACATAACAGAGATACCGGTTTGTACCCTAGAAAACCTTCTTAGCCAGAGCCTCTTCTGTAACCTAAGTCACATCAACACTCTGAGCCTCAACTTTCTTATCTAGAAAATGAGCGATAAAAACGTTGAAACAAAATAAAGGAGGTAATAATATGTAAAGAACCTGACCTACTGCAAAAACTCAAGAAGGTGGCTGTTATTGTTTTGATTTTTATTCTTGGTTCCCAATCCATACTCTTTCCATTTTTTGTTGTTGTTGTTGTTGTGGTCTGGCCAGGGCCGGGTTCAAACCCGCCACCCTTGGTATACGGGGCTGGCACCTACTCACTGAGCCAGGTGCCACTTCTTTTCATTTTTTTTTTTTTTTTTTTTTTTAGCTGTTCTGCCTGTCAAATACCCACAAACATGAGATTTCTGACATAAGATGACAGAAGGAAATAGCAGCGTGATTTATTAGGGTCTTGGGAGACTGTCTTAAGAATTTAGATAGACCTCATTCTTTAAACAAGTCAAATCCAGAACAAAGAAACAGAGCAGAATGCTTTCACTAGCAACCTATTTTACTATACTTAAAACAGATTTTAAAAATGAGTTTATTAATGACATTTCAGGAATACTATTCAAAGAAAGAAAAATTTGTGTTTTAGTCTGAATGAATCTGATGATAAAACTTGAAACTAGATGTTGTGATAACTAACATTCTTCCTTTGTGACCATGGTAAATAATTTAACTCTTCTGGTTTGATTTACTCAATACATCAAAGAAACATGAAAATAGATGACTATAAAAGCAGAGCTTCTCTTAAACCTCTTAAGTCCTCTGATAGAGCAACCTGCGGCTAGGCCAGCAGAAAAGAAACAATAATAAATTGCAGATGTATTTACTATTTAACTAAATCTTTTCCCATCATGTTCTCTTTTGAATTCATTACAGTTTGTTAGGGAGACAAAAGATGTCTTCATCCATTGGACCTTTCTCAACCCTAGCTTTTTGGAATTCCTCATCATATAGCACCAATGACCAGTATCACATCATAAAACTTTCCCCTCTCTCTTCTCCTGGGACATTTCCCTCTTATTGTATTCATATGTCCGTTCACAATCACTAGTACTTGTTGGCTGGCTCTTCTGTCTTCATCTAAAATGCTGCTATTCTCCTGAGTTTTATCTTTAGCTTTATGTTTTTGCTTTATTTCCTAAGGGCAATGTCACCACTAAATAACTTCCATTAACTTCTGTTTCTACAGAAGTAGCTGTAGAAACAGCTCCAGCTGTTTGGTAGCTCCAGCCTATATCTGTCTCCTGAATTCCTAATATCCATCCTACTCTCACTGGACATCTTGATTTGCACATCTTCTAGGTCCCTCACATCCACCTGTTGCAAATCTCTCCTGCCTAGTTTTTATAGCTCTTTATCTGAAGGAATGACATTGCCTAAACCAAGACTCTAAAAACCACTCTGATTCCTCCCCTTCTCTCTCTTCTTCTTTTTTTTTTTTTTTTTTTAAATTTTTTTTAATTAAAGCCAAATTGGCCCTCTCTTTTTTTTTTCTTTTTTTTTGTAGAGACAGAGTCTCACTTTACCGCCCTTGGTGGAGTGCCATGACATCACAGGACTCACAGCAACCTCCAGCTCTTGGACTTCCAGGATTCTCCTGCCTCAGCCTCCCGAGCAGCTGGGACTACAGGCGCCCGCCACAACGCCCAGCTATTTTTTGGTTGCAGTTCAGCCGGGGCTGGGTTTGAACCCGCCACCCTCGGTATATGGGGCGGGCGCCCTACTCACTGAGCCACAGGCGCCACCCCCCTTCTCTCTCTTCTTATTGAATATCTCAATTCCTGTTGAATATGCCTCCTTAACAGCTCTCAAACCTTAGTTCAGCCTCTCATCATTACTTACCTCCTCCCACAACAGCATCCTAATAGTTTTTCTTGATTTGATTCACTTGCCAAGCTAATCACACCACAAACTGATCTTTGAAAATGCTAATCTGTCTATGCCCTATGCCTGATTTATATATGTATATAAAAATATGTCCTACACATAATATATATCTTATACGTGATTTATTTTTATATATAAATATATACATACACATATATACACAGACATACACACACACATATGGAAAGAGACAGAGACCCCTATTACCTATAGCAGGGAACACAAAACGCTTCTAATACAGTCTTTACTGCTTCTCTTCAATTCTTCAGTTCTTGTCATTCTCATCTGTATTGCTTTGTATTATTTTGCTGTTTCTAGCTAGACTGAATTTCTTGCAACTTCCACATTTGCTGGGGAGGTCTCAGGCCTCCACGCCTTGTAATGCAACTTATTCTGCCTGCACCCCTCATCTTCACTGTACTCATCATAATCTACCCAAACAGATTGCGCTCTGGGTCCTATAAGAAGTCTCTTCTGTACTCTTCCTTCCTAGGTTAAGTCATCTGTTGCAATCTATGCCGTTAGACTAGTTGCAGAATTGCAATTATCAATTCACTTTTTGTCTTTCCCACTGCTAGACTCTACCTTGCCTTTTTTATACCCAGCACCTCACCACATATAACAGTGAATAATTAGCACTCAGAAGATGCTTAATGTTGCATAGATGAAATAAACCAGGGCACAGAAAGGCCAAAATTTTACCATTAATATATGGTGGAGGCAAAAGCAGATTCCCAGCTTTCCAATTCTTTTTCAAACCTTCTCTTCGCTCTATTGTTACTTCTGTGAAACAACGGCCTTAAACATAAGCTAACAAAGGACTTCTGTGTAAGTTTTAATTTTAAGTCCATGAGGCCATTCCAAAGAAAACCAATGTCTTGGTGAAATTAAAAAAAAAAAAAAAAAATTCTGTTTTGGAATCCATCCAGATAGAAGTCATCCTTTTGCCACCCTCTTAAGGTTGTATTTGCTGAGTTTTGTCATACCTGTTTACTCCAGGCTCACAAGGGATCGCCTAAAACTTAAGAATTAGATGTCTTTCTGTTTCCATTTCTGGGAGGTGATAGTTTTCAATTGGATTTGCTGTTCCTAGGCAAAAAAATCACTAGCCCTTTAGGTGGAGTCAATAAATAGTTCTTTCCAAGTATTAACATAGCACTAATCGAAATTATGTACTATGTAGTGATGATAATGGCACTTACTAATTGCTTGGGCACTGTTTTCAGAAATTTGCATACAGTATTTCTCTTACTCTCCTATACGCTTAGCTGTTAAATGCCTCATAGTAACTGCAGAACACTTCACAGTAGGTGTTTGCAATTTATTTTATCTTATGGTATATATTAAAATACACCACACCCTTTGTCCTTAGCTTTTAGTAGATTTGGGCAGACTGGTCTAATATACAAGCAACAATTAGAGAGAAAGAGAATTATTTCTTTAACACTTTTGTGCTAAACATGTTAAGCACTATATATAAATGTGGATGTGTGTGGGTGTGGGTGTTTAAATCTTCACAGGAACCCTATGAGGTTTTCTAGATAGTCCAGTGTAGGCAGAGCCAGAATTCAAGTCTGGACTGTTTGTCTCTTCCAATTCCATGATATGACATCTCTACCAAATGAGATCAGTAAGAAATGCAGAGGGTTAGGGGGAACAAAATGAAGTTTTCAGAAAATACTTGGTGAGTCCAACATGAGTTGAACCTTAAAGAATGTGGTTGGAATTAGATGGGCAAAAAGGAGAGATTGAGTTGAATTCGGAATTCAGTTGGAGCTCAGACTACAGGAGAGGAACCCATAGAAACCCTACTGCTGACCTATTTGGAAAACAGGTCTCCTTCTTCTGTCCCCAGCTTTCTCTATACCTGTGATTTTTCACCAGGTGCTCCCATTTAATAACTGAAAAATTTTATCCTTCAATAATTGTATAATGCCTAAAAGATAAAGTTTAAGCCACAAATTATTGTGCACACATACTCTGAAAAATCATATTGCTAGGAAAATCATGTTGCACTAACAATGAAAAATATCTCAGTGTAATACAGTGAACTGCAAATGCCATTATTTATTAAGAAACCAATAGGACTTCATTAAACAGGAGAGACAGTGATGCTAATGCAGAAGTTTCTCACTGGCCATTATGGGTCTGCAATGTAGTAGAAACAGGTATATGCTGATGGACTGGGACCAGACTACCTGAAATCCAGACCTGGCTTTATACTAAGTACAGTTTGAATGTCCTTGAATAAGTCTCTTTACCTTGTAGAAGCCATCATTCAGTAGTTCTCCTACCTGTAAAATATCCAAGTTGGACTAACTCAGTGTTTACTAAGATGTCCTTTTCTAAATTGCTTGTCACAATGTTTGTGAAACAATCACATATCATTTTTATCGATTCATAATGCAAATGATCACATGAAAGGCCCTGTAGTAAACAAATCTATTCAATATTGTTTAATCCAGCATTTCAATAATTATTTGACACAATACTTTCTGGGAAATATGCCACTATTCTGCATTAAACAAAAATTTCTAGCAGTTCTCAGAAATTCAATTTTCTTTTAAATATGATTTATAGATTATCTCGATCATATTTTCAACCCAAATTACTGAAATTTTGAAACTACACAAGGATTTCATGAAGATCCTGTTACATTTTTGTCCTTCCCAGTACTTTAGTACAAATTAAAGTGTTTTATGTAACTCTAACGACAGTGAAGTAGGAAGAAGACAAGGTATGTTTTTGCTTCGCTTGCTGAGTAAACAATTGGAAAGATGAATAAGGATACAGATATTCACCTTTCTGAAAGCTTCAGATTGAAATCTGAGCTGATTTCTCAGCACAATCATCATAATATAATCTCAGATGTAACAGAGTTTGGAGATGGCCTTTTTATTTGTAGTCAAGGGTCAACTAATAGTTAGAAATAATTAATTTATTTAAATTTCCTATAATGAGGGATCTGTACCAGAAATTACGCTAGTCAATGGCAATAACATGGTCCCATTAAGATGAGTGCCTGCCCTCAAGGAGACCACAGTCCAGTGGGAGAAACAGATCATTTACTGTACAATTATAACCCAATTAAATAAATTGTTTTGGCAGGGTATGTATGAAGTGCAATGGTAATTTGCAGTGAAGTTCTTTGCAAACGATGTCTGAAAGCTATTTGCAAACTATTTCCCTTGATCCAATTCATATAGAAGAAAAGAAATCATTCTTGTGTCTGTGGCCAATTAACTGTCTTCCTTGGCCAACACAATCATGATGATGATAAATGGGGAGGAAGTATGAGGCATTATGAGAAATTAAACTATTTAATCCTTGTTGAAAGCTAATAAATCTTCTGTAGACAAATAGATAACCTACTAAAAATTACACTTACACTTACATGACTTTATTTTTTTGAGACAGGGTCTTGCTCTGTTGCCAGGCTGGAATGCTATGGCATCATCATAGCTCACTGCAGCCACAACTCCTGAGCTCAAGTGATCCTCCTGCCTCAGCCTCCTGAGTAGCTGGAACTACAGAAGTGCTCTACCATGCCCCACTATTTTTTCTATTTTTTGTAGAGACAGAGTCTCATTATGTGGCTCTGTCGGGTATAGAACTAGAACTCCTGTTCCCAAGGGATCCTTCTGCCTTGGACTTTCAAAATACGAGGATTACAGACATAAGGCACCATCCCCAGCTAACTTATATCATTTCTAAAAAGATTTTTATCAGTGGATAAGAGGTTAGATCCTTCAGGAAGACCAAAAATAACAGGTACCGAGCTTTTTTTCTTTCGATTCCCATGTGTTATCTGCAAAAGTGGCAGAATTTCCTTCGTGGGATTTTGGTTAATTCTGTCAGATTAACAAAATGAGTTGGTGGTAACTTCAGCTCAGAAGGGGTAACTTCAAATCTAAGAGTACAATGTCCAAAGCCCACTCAAGGAGTGAGGCAAGACTGAGATCTTGATCCCTTGAATCTCCATTTTAGTATACTCTATCCTGCTCCTGTCTCTGATATTTCAGGGCACTTGTGAGTGTTCCTCTAATAATTTCACATTTCTCCAAAGTAAATGATTAAGTTGAAGTTATAAAAGAACCCCAAACTAACCTTGTCATAAGACAACATTCATACATTTCAAATTTATCATACCCAATATGGACTTATATGTCAATGATTTTATCATGGAAGAACCCAAAACATATGAATAATTAGGATTATACTACTAATTTCCAAGAATATGTTGGACCAAGTCCATGGTGAGCAATTAAAAAATCCTGGCCAACAAACCAATTATCTTCCATTTAATAAACTAAATCAAAACAGTGAATCATGTAATTGTCAGTTTTCTCTCAGATATATTTCAAGAACTTAAATGCTAAAGACTGTGAAGTGCTTGACACAAAGATTGAAAGGGAAATCAAAATAAGATGAGTATTAATTTAAGCAGCAACTCTACACCATGCCAAGAACTTGGTAAATACAATCTCTTTGAGTCCTCACCAAGGCTCTATAAGACAAGCTCTAGTATTTTTTCATTTTTAATCAGATGAATTTTAACTGAACCCTCTCTAGACTTTACTTACATTATCTATAAAAGAAGGATAATTTAGAGACAATCCAAGATGCTGGCCAAGTAACAGCTTCCCTGCAACAGGGCACGGTGAGTCTGGGGGTGATAAGACTCCAGGCATCTCTGGCTGGTGGGATCTGCCTATAATCATCCCTTCGAGGGTATAGGGAGTCAGCAAGGGACTTCTGGACCCCAAGAGGTGGACAAAAACAGTGGAAAACTGGCAAGTGGTTATGTGTGTTCGATCAACCTAATCCCACCGGCAGCTGTAAGTACAAGCAGCAGTGACACTGCAAACTGGAAAGGCCTTACCTGTGAACTATTTCGGTGTTTTTGGACTTGGCACTAAGTTGAACTGCCTTGGGGAGAGCTTGAGCAGGAGTGGGAAGAACTTTGGTCATTGTCTAGGGCCCCAGACTGAGCCGCTGAGCTGGATGGAGCTAATAGTGTTCGGCTGTGGGCCACAGGGAGCCATTGTGAGAGAATGCCCCGGCAAGCTCCGCTCTCAGGGTCACAGAGCAAGGATCGGGTGGGACCTAGTAACCTAGTGACTGAGCAGCCTAAAAGCAGGGACTGAGCTGCCTTACAGCCTTAACCCTCAGGGGCAGAGTGAGACTGGTTTTGGCACACTGGAGCCTTGTGCTGTTGCCCTGGGTACAGTGTCATGGAGTAACAGCTCATAGCAACCTCAAACTCCTGGCCTTGGTGCTGCCCGGACCTCCATAAGAGATGCTCTGTGACCCACGACCTGCGCCCACCAGGAATCAGCATGCCGGGACCAGGAACTGCGGGAGCCCCTCAACCCTGCATCCTCCCTCCTGTACCCTCCCTGCCTCCACACTGGGCCGCTTGTCTGGCAAGGAACTCTGGTAGCCGCATGCCCTCCAGAGCCCTCCCTGCCTCTGTGTAGAGCCCTTCTCCTGGCCAGAGACTGCTGGAGCCTTGGGCTCTCTGTGCCAAAGTCACTGGGTGCCAGGCACTCCCAGAACCATGCACACCATCTCCCGCCCTGTTGCTAGATCCGGGTGTGTCACATGCTGGAGCTGCTTCCACAACCAGAACTCCCTGGCTGGGGCAGCCCCAGAGGAACTACACAGGGTTATTCCCTACAAAGATCCAGGAACAATAGAGTGATCCCGCTAGGGTCTAATCTTGGAGAGACACATCCCTAACTCCAAGGACAGCAACAGGTAATGGTGAAAAATAATCATGAGGCAAAATAACAAAAAATCTCTGGCAATATGAATAATCAGAGTAGATCAACTCCCCCAAGGATCAATGGGGAAGACACAGCACAAGATCCCAGGCACAAACAAATAGCTGAGATGTCAGAAATTGAATTCAGAATTTGGATAGCAAATAAGATCAAATTAGAATTCCAAGCAGTAACCCAAATGATAACTCAAGAATTCAATGAATTCAAAGATAAAATGACCAAAGATTTTGACACACTGAGACAAGAAGTTGGGTCGCTCAAAGATCTGAGAAACACAGTAGAATCCCTCAGTAACAAAATGGAGAAAGCAGAAGAAAGGATTTCTAACATTGAAGACAAAGCTTTCGAACGCTCCCAAACTCTCAAAAAAAGAAGAGAAATGGAGGGCAAAAAACAGATCACTCTCTCAGAGAGCTCTTGGATAATACAAAGAAAACCAATATTCATTTTACAGGGATCCCCAAAAGCCACAAAGTGGCTTCACAAGGCACAGAGTCTCTTCTACATGAGATTATGAAGGAGAACTTTCCAGACATACCAAGAGATTCTGAAATTCAGATAGCAGGCAGTTTCAGAACTCCAGCATGACTCAACCCAAATAAGACATCCCCCAGACACATCATAATCAATTTCACTAAAGTTAATATGAAGGAAAAATTCTGAAAGCAGCCAGATGAAAAAAAATGATCACCTACAAGGGGAAGAATATCAGAATAACTGCAGATCTCTCATTTGAAACCTTTCAAGCTAGAAGAGGATGGTCATCGACTTTTAATCTCCTAAAACAAAATAATTTTCTACCCAGGATCTTGTACCCAGCTAAACTGAGCTTCATTTATGATGCAGAAATTAAATACTTCAATGACATTCACATGTTGAAGAAATTTGCTATAACTAACCCAGCTCTCCAGGATATTCTCAGACCTATCCTCCATAAAGATAGCATAATCCTCCATCATAAAAGTAAACCCACCCAGAAAATTTTGATCAAATTCTAACTTCCACAGTCAAAAATAGGGTTAAAAATGTCCACTAGACTCTCAAAAAAGGCTTGTCAATATTCTCAATTAATGTGAATGGTTTAAATTGTCCTCTAAACAGGCACAGGTTGGCCAGCAGATCAGCAATCAAGTATGAGCTGGGCAAAAAGCCAAGAAAAGTAAGGACAAGGCAGGACCCACCAAGGACCTCTGGGTCTGTTCAGTGATGCAGCTGACCATGCTGATGACCTGACAAGAGTAATGGCCACTGTTTCACTTCCATCTTTTGGCCAACTCTAACTTGGAATCATGCAGGTTTGGGAGTGGTGTGGAGGAAGGTGTGGGGAATGTTTCTAGCTTAACCATGTTGACAAGTGAACAGTTCAGAATGGTACAGTCCTTATCAATTTGGTGCATCTCTTTTTTTCTGTATTTAACTTCCATATGTATGAAGATAATGGCAAAATCATTCTTTTCCTGGATATATTGCAACTTTTCTATGTGCGAATGCTATTAGGCTGGCCTTCTGCAGGTTAGCAGACACTATGTCACTTCAACCATCTTTGAGTTTTGGTCACTTGCACTGCTGGCTGGATCACACTCCCCTTAATACATTGTAATTAAAATACCAGCATATAAGACTTATTGTTTTTATCTCATCTCATACTACATACTATTAATAATAATAAATGAATAGGAGGGGGAAAGAAAGAAAAATGTTATACATACAGTAGAACCTCTGTAAATTAATTACTGTAACAAACTGGTCAACATATGGAGGTGGTCAACATAGAAAGTAGGCCTACTCTACTGATACATACATGTGGTGCATGTCCAGTCTGTGAAAATTAGGTCAACTTAAGGAGGTGCTCGACATAGGGAGGTGGTCAACTGTGGAGGTTCTACTGTATATGTCTGTGTGTGTGTATAAAAGGCACTCAACCTACACATGCTTAGGAGCAGAAATGTTTCAGATTTCAGATTTTTTCTGATTTGGGAACATTTGCATATACTTGCCCATTGAGCAACCTTAAGGCCCAAATCTAAAATTCAAAATTCTCCAATGAACTTTTCCTTTAACTGTGACCTTGTAACATCATGTTGTTACTCAAAAGTTTCAGATTTTGAATTTTCACAAAAGGGGTGCTCCACCTGTAGGTATGTGTACACACGTACATATACACACAAATATGTACATAGAAAAGAAATGCTTATAATTATTGTAGACATTATTTCTGAAAATAGTTGCCTTATCAAGCTGATATTTGTTATTTCTTCCTTCTACTTACTAGATTTGCTTTGCCCTCAGCCCCTCAGCTGTCAAACTTCCTTGCCTGGTGGAATGATCCAGATCGCCACTGAGTTGTAGTTTTCCATTATTGTCACAGGACGTGGCATTACTAAGAGATGTCCTTAAGAAAGCCTACATCCCAGAGAGACTCTTCCCTGCCCCCAGTGTGTGGCAGCAACTCAGTTCCTGCTGATAGCCCTCTCCTTTGCTTGGTGATTCCCTGGCATGAAGACCTCAAAGTGGCAAGTGGCAGTGTTAATTTACAACTAATAGAGCAACTGTTTGTCCCTGGTAGACCACCCACAGTTAAGAGCACACAAAACCTGCTCATGTTGTCTCAAAGCTGCAGATGACTTCTTGGGCTCTCCTTTTAGGCAATGTTCCAGTCCTCTCTGAAATGTGACCTTGGAATTCAAGACATATTAGGTATTTCACAAAAAAAGTTCCACTTGGCAATTAAAGAAGGAAGAGAAAGAGGATGGAGAGAGGAGGAGGAGGGAGGAGGAGAAAGAGGAGGAGGAGGAAGAGACGGGGAAAGAAGAAGAGGAGAAGGAGGTGGTGGAGGGGAAGCTGGTGGAGGAGGAGGGGGGAGGGGGAGAAAGAGGAGGAGGAGGAAGAGACGGGGAAAGAAGAAGAGGAGGAGGAGGTGGAGGAGGGGGAGCTGGTGGAGAAGGAGGGGGGAGGGAGAGAAAGAGGAGGAGGAGGAAGAGACGGGGAAAGAAGAAGAGGAGGAGGAGGAGGTGGAGGAGGAGCTGGTGGAGAAGGAGGG